>JASTWL010000511.1:0-128160 GCA_035220575.1 Temnothorax rugatulus | reverse complement strand
CTTCGGGTAAATATGTATCTATGTCTGTCTCGTATACTGTCTCTTCAGCTTGTACTGTCATATCGGTTGTCATTAGCTTATATTCCTTTTCTAGAGTAATTTTGCCAGTGTTATTGATTATCTGCTTCTCCTCGTGTTCATTACATTGTATAAGTATTGGCTGTTCAGTTACTGTTGAATACAGCCAATCGTGTGGTCGTCGTAATGGAATCCATTTGGTTCGTGTTGTAACAGTGTGTCTGAATTTACACAGTTTGTAATAATGTTGCTGTTGAACATACATTTGTATCTCGCATGGTGCGTTTTCATCCATACGATATACCGGTGTATTTTGTGTACATACGTACTGTAGATTGGTAGGGGTACACTTTGCCAGATAATCTTCATCTAAGAGCATGTAGGTCACTCTTTTTTTATCTATTGCTATTATTTTATTGTCGACTTTTACTGATGTGAGTACATTCTTGCGCGTGGGCACAGGAAATTCACTAACGCTCATTATATCATAGAGCGGTGGTGTGATTAGGGGAAAAAGTAAGACGGTGTATATTTGATTGGCTTTGTAAAATGCCTTTATTGTCGTATGTTATTCAATCGTAAACCAGTCTTCGAGGTTGACCCTAAACGGGAAATATGATCCGGTGGCAATTGCTGACTTGCTTCTTTCAACTGCCAGGTGATATCCTCTACTGGCATTAATTTCGGATGCATTGTTCCTTTTCTTATGCATGCTAAATATTCAAGTATGTTCTCGACGTCGCGGATTAAATCTGTGATTACCGCTATGCCAATTTCAAAATGTTCTTTTATTTCGTCCTTATTAAGATAATCTGTAAATCGTTTTTCTAATAGATTACGATTTCGTTCCATTATGCTTTCTAATTTCTCTATATGCCCTATAGTGGCGTTTATTACCTTGATCTGATTCTGCATTACGTGGTGTACTGTTTGTTGGTTGTTTTCCAACAGTTGTAGCTGCTCGTTGATGCGCTTTTCGTCGTTTGCATCCATCGTTCCGAACAGTGATTTTGCTATTGAATCTATTCCGTCCACTAATCCCCTCCTTGAGTCTGTCGACGTTTTGTATATTGTGTTGATCTGCGTGAGGATTTTTGTTAAATATTCTAATTCTCTTCTTGCGATTTTTTCAAAGGTGAGGCACGTTTCCTTATGCAGTAATTTTAGAATTTTATTATCGCACGTAGGTCTTTGCTTCCTGTAGATATTTTTCAATATGCTCGTGTCTTTGATTTAACGTTGTTAAATCAAAAATGACTAATTTCCACTTCTTCCGGGAGTAGTGCATTCTTCCAAGCTTCTCATAATACATCCCTGGGTTATATTGGAATCGTTGGATTTTGTAATGTGGTTCCGTTTTTTCTGCTTGGGCTAATGCTTGCCCTCTCCAGCACGCGAGTCTTCTGTAACAGAGACATTCTGTTTCAGGGTGTATTTCTCTCTCTCTTTCTTTTTTTTTTCATTATTCTTCTATAAAAAGTTTTAATTTATTTACATGCAGGCGCATTATTTTTCTTCCTTTCTTTATAGTATAATTAACATCTGAATTCTTTTCGATAATTGTGTACGGTCCTGTCCATAGGGATTCAAGTTTCTTTGAACGTCCTTGTCGTAATGTTTCATCGTACATAAGTACTTTGTCGCCTACACGAAAACTTGTTTCTTTAGTCTTTGTGTCATACTGTTTTTTCGCTTTAATCTTTTCCTCTTGTACGTGTTCCCTTTGTTGGTCGCTCTTATTCTTTCCCGTAACTCTTGTGCATAGTCATCATAGCTATACGTGAGTTTAGGCGGTTTTGTCAGTACTGTCGGTAATTCAGCTTGATGATCGTATACTAGCTCAAACGGTGTATGCCCCGTCGCTGTGTGCGACGTTGTATTATATGCAAATATCGCAAACGGTATCCACTCATCCCAGTCCGTTTGGTCCTCATTTGTATAGTGTCGCAGGTATTCTGCTAATGTTCGGTGGGATCTTTCGAGTGCTCCGTTGCTTTCTGGATGATAAGCGGTAGTTTGAATTTTGTTTATCTTTAAGAGTTTACAGGTGTTTTTGAATACCTCACTCAAAAAATTCGTGCCTTGATCGGTCAGAATTTTTTCTGGAATTCCATGCTCTAAGACGATTTTTGTCACTAATTGCTTACTCACTGTGTTTGCTTCCTGGTTTGGAATTGGTACCGCTTTACTATATTTCGTTAAATTATCTTGAAATGTTAACAAATATTTATTTCCACTCGTTGTAATCGTAAGTGGTCTTACAATATCCAAAGCACATTTCTCGAACGGCTTGGTAGGTGTGTCCGTGATTACCAGCGGTACTTTATTTTTCCGCGATAATTTATTTCTTTGACATAGCTCGCATTTAGCTATATATTTTTCGACGTCTTTCGTCAATCCGCGCCAGTTATGATTTAGTCGAATTCTATTTACTGTTCGTTCGACGCCTTGGTGCCCTCCTACAGGTGCATCATGATACTCATATAATATCTGCTTCTTTTCTTCTTCTGTATATATTTTTGCTTCCTCTTCGTTGGAGTTATCTTCGTTTATCGTGTGGATTTTCGGTTCTTCTTCTGAGACAACTTCGTCTCGTTTTACATTGCGGCTCAGCACATCGGCATTTACATTTGCCTTTCCGGCTTTGTGTATAATTTCGTAATTGTGTTCTTCCAGCTGTAATCTCCATCGAATCAATCTTGAGCCTGGATCGTTAACGTTAAATAACCATGTTAACGGCTTGACAGTCGGTCACAATTTTAAATTTGGTGCCGTAGACGTATGGTCGGAAATGTTTGACCGCCCATACAATGGCTAACAACTCTTTCTCTGTGGTGGTATAGTTTTGTTCTGCTCGTGATAGAATTCGACTGGCATAAGCTATTGGCTGGTCTGCACCTATCTTTCCTTGAGATAGTATTGCTCCGATGGCATGGTCGGATGCGTCAGTAGTTATAATAAACTCTTGCATAAAATCCGGATACTTAAGCACAGGTGCCGTTGTTAGTTTTTTTTTTAAATTATTGAAAGCACTTTCTTGTTCTGAAGTCCATTCAAATTTTTCCGTTTTCTTTGTTAGCTTTGTTAACGGTTTAGCTATCTTCGAGAAATCTTTTATGAATTTTCTGTAATAGCCGGCTAAGCCGATAAATGACTGCACGTCCTTAACTCCTCTTGGCGTAGGAAATTCTTTTATTGCTACTAGCTTTGACGGGTCTGGAGAAATTCCATTCTCTGAAATAATGTGGCCTAGGTAGATCACTTCCTTGCGCAAGAATTCACACTTTTCCGGTTGTAATTTTAAACAGTTTTGTCGGAGTCTTTGTAGCACCTCTCTTAATCGTTTGTTGTGGTCCTCTAGGCTAGATCCATACACTACTATGTCATCTAGGTACACAAGACATTTAATTCCCTGTAAGCCAGTTAGTACAGAAGTCATTAATCGCTGAAACATTGCGGGCGCGTTCTTTAGCCCGAACGGCATGCGATTAAATTCGTAATGGCCGTAAGGTGTCGAAAATGCTGTCTTGTGTTTATCTTGTTCGGCCATCGATATCTGGTAATACCCAGATGCCAGATCTAGCGTAGTAAAGTACTTGGCGTTTCCCAACTGATCAAGTATATCTGTGATATTTGGCAGTGGGAATGAGTCGCCTATCGTTAGATCATTTAGCTTCCGGAAGTCTACGACTACTCGGAGCCTTGGATTTCCTGCTGCGTCAGCTTTTTTAGGTACCACTAACAACGGCACATTCCATTGGCTAGTACTGCTTTGAATTATTTTGTTTTCTAACATTTCTTGTACTTGCCGATTTACTTCCGCTTTATGCTTATTTGGAAGTCGGTATGGTCTTACATTTACAGGCGCAGTGTCAGCGCGTGTATTTATTTCGTGTTTTACTGCCGCAGTACATGTTAATGGCTCTCCCTCTAAATGAAATAAATCGCCATATTCTTCGCATATGTATTGGAGTGATCGTTTTTCCTCGGCGTTTAAGTTCTGCGTGCGCAATGTTAGTCAGATGCGTTCGTTTCGAGATATCGCAGGTTTAGTTTCTTTTCCCGTCATTGTCGCATGTATCTTTGTATGGGTATCTGTTTCTAATTCTTCCAGCGTAACTTGTGGAATCGGTATTTCAATTTCCTTGTCCGTAGTATTTATTACGCTTACAACGCAAATATGATTCTCCGGTTTCACTAAGCAGTTTCCAATATAAACTCCTGGTTTCATCTCCCTTGCTCGCACGATGCCTTCTTCATTTTTATCCGTAATTTCCTCTATTATAGTCTCACTGCGAGTGAGGTTTTAGTGTGACCCTTCCATACGGGTGCAATTTAAAAGTTTCTTCTTTTATTTTTAATTGCATTTGCTCATAATCGCAGGATGCGGCGTGTTTCCGTAGGAAATCTATTCCTAGGATTCCATCGTATTCTATGGGCATGTTTTCCCCTACCACATAAAATGCGTGTTTAATTTTTAATTTATTTGTTTCAATGGTTGCACACACCTTTCCAAGTGTGTGTATTTTGTGTCCCGTGATTCCGGTGAGTGCTATGCGATCTTCGTAAACTAGGGCGTCATCTTTTAGCGCGTTTAACTTTATTAATGAAATTGTTGAACCGGAGTCATATAGCATATTCGATGTTCCAAGTTTTACCTCTCGTATGGGTAGTCTTGTTAATAACAGCTCTGTCTTCATACGGGCGTGTAGCACACTTCTGATATATGCAACCCGATATTCTGAGGCAGGTCGTGGTTGTTTCCCTATCGCCTCCTCCTGCTCGTCTTCGCTGCTCGCAGAGTCAGCGTTCTTCCTTCGGTTCAGTACTTTCAATTTTTGTCTTTCTTCGTTTAGTTCCTTTTTGTTTTCTTCGGATTTGTTGGTGTTGGGGGTGTACTTTCGCCCTTTTAATGTCCAACACTCCTCTCGGTTGTGCCCCGATTTTTTGCAATAATTGCAATATTTCTGCAGTGCATTTACTTGTGCAGGTCTGCTAGGTTTAGGTAATGCGTTTCCATGACTTCGGCATTCCCGTCCGTAATGGCCAGTTTTTCCGCATTTAAAACATTGTACGCTCTGGTTTTGGGGCTGTCTCGTATATCCTGGCTTAATTTTGTATGGCGAGGCGCCCGTTTTTGTCGCGGTCGGCCCTATGAGCTTTTCTTCCGCGCTTGCTCCCGTTATGGCTTCTTGTAACGTCGCGTGTCGTTACGAGCGTACGAGTATTTTTAATTCGTCGCGCAATCCTATTTGAAAGTTAATTAAAGCTTGTTTTTGTATCGTTTGCTGGATCGCGCGTTTAAACGTACTGGAGTGATCTTCTCCTTCTATCATAGAGTCATATATCTTCATGGCTAGTAGATCGACTCGTTGCCCAAAAGCATGTGCGCTTTCGTTTGGCTTTTGCTTGAGCGTATTAAACTCAATCTGCAAATGAGTAGTGATCTGCTTGGCTTGATAGCAATCTTCTAATTGCTGTTTTAATTGAGCTAATGTTTGTATATCTCGCGTTTCAAAATCTTGCATTGCCTTTCTTTTTAATTTTGTATATAAAATCGCTTGTACTAATGATTCTTCGTCTGTAGGCTGTATATTGTGTACCGCATATGTGCACGCGTTTATAAATTCTTGTAATTTTTGTCGCGATGTCCCATCGAACTCAGGGATCATGCTTCGTGCTTCTTTTAATGTTATAAAATTCGGTATAGAACTACGCTGGTTTCTTATATCGTGTTCCGTCCGTTCGTAATTTTCGCTTGAATATCTTCCGCTTCCGGCTCCTGCTTGGTCGTCGTTGCGTACACTATTTTTTAATATTATTAACCGTTCTCGTAATTCGCGCGTCTCGTCACGCATTTCCCTACGCGATTTCTCTTGCATTTTCTGCATTTCCCGTAATAAATCGTATATTGCTCTTACGTCGTGCGTTTCCGTAGATAAGGGTGCGTGCTGCGCGTTAGTTTGTGGCTGTGCCATTTCGATTTCCTTAATTTGCGCTTGTGGCTGCTTTGTGTGAGTGCGTTCTTCTAATAGAAGGTTTTCCGTTCGCGTGTCTTCACCGGTTTCCTGATAGTATTCTAGGGTCGAATATATCACTTTCGTAGGAGGTTAGTGAAAATTCTCGTCGCAAAGATACTCTGCTAGGAGTTCGGCTAACGTATGGTCTGCTTCTACGCGGTTTTACGTCCGTCCGGTCAATGGGGTCATTTGAGAATAAACTCTCGTCAATACTACCAAACGGAAACTCGCGCTCAGTAATAACGTTTTCCGGTTTTCTCGGCTTCGCTGGCCGAGTGTCGCGTTTCTAATGCTACACGAACGTTATCTAAAGTTGCTTGAGTTGTCGCGCGCGGACTATTTATCCGTGGTGAAAATTCGTTGATTAACCACGACGTAGTGGCTATTGGCGTTCGGGGAGGACTATTTTCTCCCGACATTCACGCGTAATACAATTTTGAATTTTCTCGATTTACATTAGAAGTACAGCTCGCATGGTCGCTCGCTGGCTCCGTTATTTGCGGCTGGCCCTAGCGTGCAGTAGGATGCTGGTTGTCGAACGTGGTTGCTGCTTCTGTGTTGTTCGCGGTGTCGGCGTCGTCCGCTGCGTTGTCGTTGTCCGCTGCTTCTACGTTGGATCCGGATCGGTTGGTGTTCCCGTTTGGCGCGTTCTGCCGGTCCCCTGGATGTTTGCACTTGGCCTTGGCTGTTGGCCTTTTATTTTCCTTTCGCCTTTTGGTGTCCTTGAGGATGCCTTGATCGACCCCTTTTGGCTCAGTACCGTGGTTGATACCTTGGTCGCTCTGTACCTTGGTTATTTCCGCCGGTCGGTCTGATTCTTGGTCAATCCACAGATGTTCCACCGTACTTATTTTTTCAGGATTTTTCCTTGTTAGTCGTACTCACTGTTGACTGGTAGACTCTATTCGCGTACCTTAAGATATTTATCTTTCCTAGTTGTCCGGGTGCTTCGGCCTATTCCACCGCTGCCACCAAATTATGTTATGCCGCGTCGCCGGTTGGTGACGGCTTACGGCAAAACGTTTATTATTTTTTTTTGGGGGATCTCTAGACCTTACGAGTTGGAACTCGGTAAGCACAGGCGGGCAGACTAGGAAGAGTTAGGGTTCGTAGGTGGAACGGGGTGTAGGCGTTGCTAAATTAACTTCACTTCGTTTTACCTTACGTTGGAGCTTTATTTCAGTGCCTATTTACACTTACAAAGGTACACTTGGCTCTGCCTTTGCGTTTACTATTACTCGTCCGCACTTCGTTATAATGTATACTCTTGCGACACGACTTACGAGAACGGGCACGGGCAGAGTGTCGGGTGTAATACTCTCCGCCGCGGCTTCTTCGGTGGTTCCTTATATTATTTGACTTATGTCCTGTCAGCGCATTTCCGCCGGGTTCGACGGCCCCCCGAATGTGGTCGGTCAGTGACCAGGCGCATTCGCAATCTCGCTGTGATCCGCGGTTCCGCGGTTGCCGAAATGCGTTGTCGCACATTCCTCTGCATATCGCAATAGTTCGATTGACGCGGAAGCTTGATGGACTTCCACGTCCGCGTCAGCGTAAATTGAGAGGTCTTTCGAAAGACAGTTTCCTCGAAGTCTTTCGGAAAACTATTCTATAATTTTATTATAATTAATTTAATAATTATCCGGTGTAGTTTTAGACTACAACAACGTATGGAAATGTTTGTCTCGTCTGGTGGACAAGACCTTTTTTTCTTTCGTGTGCCTGTGTAATACAAGAGATATATATTGATAAATAAAATATAATGTAGGGGAGACCGGGGCACCATGAGCCACGGGGTACCATGGGTCATTGACTGTTTAGGGTAATCCAGAATGTTTAGGTTGATTCAACTAGTATCATGTGAAAGTTACTTCGTATCTATGTGGCAGTCATCGAAGTCCGTAGTCTCGAGACGCACATGACATAAATTGTTTTAGATGCGTAAATAAGTTTTAACCATTTAGAAATGTTTTAATATTATTTTTGTAGTAAAATATACACGTACTAAAAATTAGGTGTAACTTTCTAGCATTTTTTGTCATTTTACTACACTACAGATAATCATGTATCATTTATTTTTTTTATTACGTTTTACCGTTTTCTATATTAAGGGGATCCTAAAGTCGTCTGTAATACCGACATTTGTTTTGGCGTCAACTTGCGAAAACATTCTAACTTTACATAAACTTTATATAAAAATTCTACAATGTATTGTTACAAAAAGACTGTGGCGTGGACAGCGGATTACATCCAAAAATACGATACCGTTGTCAGAATTAGGTTTAGACTCTAAACAAAAAAGTTATCTGTGACAAAGCATTATTGAAAACGTGCACAAAAAGCACTTTTAGTGCACGTTTGCAATAATGCTTTGTAAAATGAGACAAAAAATCTTCAAAGTATTTAAAAGTACTTTTCAGAGTTTGAATTTTTGTGGCTCATGGTGCCCCGCGGTCTCCCCTACACATATATACACATACATACAGGATAAGGTGAACCGACCAGGAAGTGAAAGAGGAGCATGAGTAGAATACATGAATAAAATTCTTGCGTATTTGCTATGATTTAGAAAATACACCACTTTATAGGGGTGTATAAAAAGTGTTGAAACCTTTTAATATTTCGAAAAATACGCATTTTCGAACAAAATGTTTTGTACAGAAATTGTAGAGCTTTAAGTGAAGCATTACACACAAAAATTAGTATAACTTGAATAGTTTTTTCAAGTTCACATAAAGATAATCTTGAAATTTTTTAATCGGTATCCTCACTTTTTATTGTATATTATTGTAGCTTATCTCGGGGGCTTTCCAAAACACTATGATAAAATATTTTTTACCGGCGGTACTGTAAATTTCAAACCTCGACATAACTCAAAAAGTACTTAACAAAAAAATATTTTATTATATTGTTTTATACAAAACATTTTGTTCGAAAATACGTATTTTTCGAAATATTTAAGGGTTTCAACACTTTTTATGCACCCCTATAAAGCGCTGTGTTTTCTAAACCATAGCGAATACGCAAAAATTTTATTTACATTATGTGTTCTATTCATGCTCTTCTTTCACCTCCTGATCGGTTGCCCTTACCTTTCGAGACACCCTGTATATCGATAAGAAAAATTTGAATGAATCTCTTACCTTAATATTTCATCGTGAAGGTTAATACAAGCATCTAATTCATTCTCATTTTTGACATTGCGGATTTTCTGGGCTAACAATTCTAATCTTGCAGCAGAATAGAATAAAAGAATCGCAATGTTGCAATCGATACACATTCCGGCAGCAGCTTGTAAGCCAACTAATGATTGATGTAAATAAATAATACTTTTTATCGGATGTTCTACAGAAAATGGATATTTTGCATGAGTTGGAAATTCTTGCGGAAGGAATAACGGCCCGCAAATAACGCCAATAGCGGTTATATAGCACCACAAAGTATAAATGCCGTAAATACATTTGTACTTGTCAACGTAATGCTGCAGTGTAATGTTCGTTTTGTCATCCGCTTGTTCACAAAACATTTCCATTTTATGATAAAGCATCTGAAACAGTTACCGTAATATCTAATCAATGGCATGCACGTTATCTCTCTAATATTATATTTTTAGACATATGATTTTAATCCTTAAGTAAAAGAATTAAAAACAGTAAAAAAATTTTGCTATTTATATTAATTATATACGTAGTCTGTCTAAAAAGTAATAAGACTGAATTTTTTTCTCAATAACTGATAATAACACTGTAAAAACGAGACTGCAGTCCCATATAGCACACTAACGTTGAATCAACATCTTAAAAACATTGAATTTCAACATTCACAATGTTGTATCAACGTTGCGAAATGTAGATTGAATGTTGAAAAGACATTGCACAAACGTCTAATGTCCGCTGAATTGCAATGTCTTGTAGACGTCTACAAGACATCGCAATTCAACATTAAAAAAAAAAACGTTTCCGTATAGCAGTGAAAGTAAAGCTAATACGTTGCCACAGACATGTCATTTATCAGATACATCAGATTTTAACGAATAAATATTGCGGATACTGTATATGCCGTGTGTGCAGCCGCGAGCCCGAAAAAATCCGCTCTCCAGCCGGTCACCCAATCAAGTAGTAACCCACGCCTACGTTGCTTGACTTTGATTATCAAACAGGCTAGTTTTTTTTTTAACGAGAATAATTTATTAACTCATATAAATACAACTAACAACCCATGGAAGTGTCACCTTACGATTTTGATATGTTCTTTTCTAGATAAAAATAAGGGACACGTATTTTTTTTATACGTGCCCATACGCATGTTTAGGAGGTGAAATACCGCTTTGAAAAAAATCGGTTATTCTCTTTCGGGCCGAATATTTTGAAACTATACAAGATAGAACAATTTTCCAAAATGGAAATAAAATGACTTAAAAAGTACTTTAACCGTTAACTAGCACACGTCCGCGATCGAACGTTATCTGCACACGGGGTGTTGTACACCCCAGACACTTTGAACGTTGGGTACGGCGAAATGGAGGCTCCAATAGGCTTGAAAAAAATCAAGTACATACATTAAACACTGGAAAATGATACCCATTAGCCTAAACTATGAAATTTTTAGTTTTGAGGTGTTGTACACCCCAGACACTTTGAACGTTGGGTACGGCGAAATGGAGGCTCCAATAGGCTTGAAAAAAATCAAGTACATACATTAAACACTGGAAAATGATACCCATTAGCCTAAGCTATGAAATTTTTAGTTTTGAGGCTTCAAAAAAATTCTTGCACTTGGGGTGTTCAGCACTTCTATACGTCTGATTCGAATTGTGTTTGGAAGGGCACTGACGATTTCTGACGACCGAGAAAGATGCCTAAACTTCAGAAATTCGTTTTGGGGTGTTTGACACCCCGCGTGCTAGTTAAGGGTTAAAACAGTAGCAAGAAAATTTTTTAAATTTTTTAAAGTACCCACTTAACATTTTTTAAAATTTCAATGTTTTATCACCAAATAAAAAGGTAATTTTTTTACAAATTCAATCATATATGATAAAATTATGTTTCAAAAAATTATTTCCAGGAATTAATTAGAAAACGCTCTGGGTACACGTCTATTAAGCTAGCACAGCCTCTTTAGCACAATCGAATAAAACATACATAGAACTTTAGTGCTCTTTTGTTACTAATTTGTTGCTCGATTTCGGATTTTGTTGCTGCAGCCATTTCGGACAAAACAGTGGCTGTACCAGCTTAAGTTTAAGTTATTACAACCACAAGAATAAAGAATAAGATAAAAAACCAATGACATTTATTTAGTGCTATTTTGTTATTAATTCGTTGCTCTATTCCCAAATTCGTTGCAGTACTTCTATTACGAAAAAACCACCTCTAATTAATTTCACCTAGCACAACACCTTAAAAATTCCAGTTTAAAGAAATATCTCAATAGATTACATTATTTTGATTTTGTTGCTTTTTGTTAACCCTGATTTTGTTGCTCCGCCCCTATTACCAGAAAACTAGTTACTCCTATCTAATACAATACCTTATAACTTAAATTTTAAGTAAAATCTTGATGGATTATATCATTTTGAATTTGCTTCACATTTTTATCGAATCCGATTTTGTTGGTCAGACATTATTATCACAAAAATACTCCTAGTTACTCTAGCTAACACAACACCTTAAAAATTCAAATTTCAAGAAATATCTCGATGGATCATATCATTTTGATTTTGTTGCTTCACATTTTTGTCGACCCCAATTTCGTTGCTCTATACCTATCATCAGAAATCTCTAATTATCCCTATCTAGCACTACACCTTATAATAACATTTTCAAGGAATATCTCGACGGATTATATCATTTTGATTTTGTTGCTTTACATTTGTGCTGGATAGAAATCGAGTGGCCTGCACTTGGACACGATTTATTTGGACACGATCAATTGGACACCGTTCATTTGGACACTGTTCATTTGGACACGGTTCGTTCGGACACCGTTCATTTGGACATTATGAGAAGTGCTCGCCGCTCACTTGGACACGAAAATGCGCTATCTGTGCACTTGGTCACGAAAATTAGCGTTCTGTGCACTTGGACACGAAAATGCGCGCGTGAGTTCCGATTGCGCACATTACCAATCGGACACGACAACATTTCCCGATCGGACACATTCCCGATTGGACACAGTGCCGATTGGACACAGTCTCGATCGGACACAGTCCCGTTTGGACGCAAGAACCCCATAATGAAAACTTATTTGGAATCGTACTATCTCGTATCGTCTATCGTATTAGACCTTGTTTCACCCTGCTGCACATGGGAGTGTGGGTGGACCTCGCTTCACGTGGTAAGTGGAAACCTATTCGAGACTGTGTCCGATCGGGAAATATTGTCGTGTCCGATTGGTAATGTGCGCAATCGGGACTCACTTGCGCATTTCCGTGTCCAAGTGCACAGGCCCCGCATTTTCGTGTCCAAGTGCACAGATTACGCATTTTCGTGTCCAAGTGCACAGGCCGCGTATTTTTGTGTCCAAGTGAACGGTGAGCACTTCTTGCAGTGTCCAAATAAATCATGTCCAAATTAACTGTGTCCAAACGAACGGTGCCCAAATTAACCGCGTCCCAATGAACCGTGTCCAAATGTATCGGGTCCAAGTGTACCTCTCTCAGAATATCTAGGGATTGTTTTCTGATGGTAGGGGTGGAGCAACAAAATCAAGATTGATGGAAATGTGAAGCAACCAAATCAAAATAATACAATCCATCGAGATTTTACTTGAAATTCGAGTTAGAAGATGTTGTACTAGATATGAGTAACTAGGGGTAGTTTTCTGATAATAGGGGTAGAGCAACAAAATCGGGGTCGACAAAAAGCAACGAAATCAAAATAATGTAATCTATCAAGATATTTCTTTAAACTGGAATTTTTAATGTGGTACTAGGTGGGATTAATTAGGAGTATTTTTTCATGGTAAGGGTAGTGCAAAAAAGAGGTTTAGCAGGATTTCCATATGAAAAATGCCCTCACACCAAATTAGACTTGCCATACGTCGATCGTTAGGCCTCTATGAAAGAACAATTTTCACCAAGTTTTAACCCTCTACCCTTACTTTTGTGATAGTGACAAACCAAAACATGATTTTTAATCATAATTTTTTTCTTCTTTTCTAATCCATGAAAAATTATGAAAAAAATCAGTGATGTTCCAGTCATCAAGAAGGATGCCTAGGAATTTTTAAAGATATCTAGGATGCGTATTCGAATTCTAAAAAATTAGAGGTTTTAAATGATTATTTTTCAAGTGAAATTATTGAGTGACTGACTAACTTCATATATTTTCTGTCACGACATCTTTTCAACATTATTCACCTCAAATTTTTTTCAGATTTTTTGGAAAAAAGCGTCAATGTTAAAAAATTGAAAATATGATTTTTTCACGTTTTTTCGCAGAACAGTAACTTAATTATGTATTTAATCCATGTAACTTTCTAATATATTCTATTTTATATGGATAATAATTAAATGTATTAAATAACTTGAATTTCGATGTACATAAAAATGTAATGTATATACCTATATATATATATATATATATATATATATATATATATATATATATATATATATAAATGTTTGAAGGTTTCTGAATTTTCCTCTCAACTTCATCTTCGCTGCTCAAAGTGTCTATTTTTCTTTTTTTAATAGTACATTGGCCTATACCAAAACAAACGTCAGGTTCGATGCTATCGTCGATACTATTGATTAATTCAAATTCTTCTTCAAAGTCGATGTTACATTTTTCATTCCCTGATTTTTTGTTATTTTTCTTTGCAGCATTTCTTCTTTTTAACATATTTTTATATTGGTATTCGCACTGCACGGACGAACGAAAAGTTCCAAATTTTTTCGTGATTTCATTACTTATAAATTCCCACATACATTTCTTATTTTTGAATGTGGCAAATGGGCCTATTTGTCTAATATTTTCGAAATATAATTCTGGTAATTTTTTGCTTTTATTATCTGTCCATAAAATTCCATGTGAATCATTTTCTTCCTTAACAGATTCTTCATTCCTAAATGATGCTGTACTGCATGGCATTATGCTCTCTGGAATGAAATTGCTTCATCGTTACCTCAAATGCAATATTTCTATTGCACAAAGTTTTTCGCATAGCAATGCGCACACAAATCACTTACCACTTTCAACTGTTGATGATGATTCGCTACAGCACGGATTTGTTGTCCGTAGAAATTTTAATGTGGTATATCCTGAGAAAATAAATTTTATATTTTTGATGCTACAGCAATGGAAATTCATTGGCGATAAAGCATATTATTAATTTTACAATACTTTAAATAAAATGTTTACCGTCGTTATCCACATATTCATATAGAATCCCTTCGGCCGTTTTTATTATTTTTCCATTTTCATCGCGACAAATTTTCATATTTGTCTTCTTCTTTTCTGTAAAAATTACACAGGCACACGAAAAAAAAGGTCTTGTCCACCAGACGAGACAAACATTTCTATACGTTTTTGGAGTCGCTGAATCCGAATCCGGGGTCGGTTTGACTCGGTCAGATCGCATTTTGTTCCTAACCTCAAAAAAGTGATGAAAGTTAAAACACTCATTGAAACGCCCAGAAAGGAAAGCGATTATATGTTTTCAGGGTTTGGGTCATTTGGACTCAGCGACCCTGAAAACATATAATCGCTTTCCTTTCTGGGCGTTTCAATGAATGTTTCAACTTTCATCACTTTTTTGAGGTTAGGAACAAAATGCGATCTGACCGAGTCAAACCGACCCCGGATTCGGATTCAGCGACCCCAAAAACGTATAGAAATGTTTGTCTCGTCTGGTGGAGCAGACCTTTTTTTTCGTGTGCCTGTGTTATCATTTATGATTTTTTGTTACGATCCAAACTTATGCATTATGCGATATGGCGTATTAATATTGTATATAAATTTGTTTTTTTTTTTTTTCATAACTAACAGTAATTACTAACATAGTACAAATTTCTCACCTAATCCACTCATTGTTATATTACATTTACTTAATACGAGCTGAAAAACAACTTTCAATAATAGGTTAGAAGACACACCTTCCGCCATGATACTGAATGCGTTCCTAAAGATATCAAGTTTTAAATCGAACTTGAGATCTGACTCGACCCGACCCCGAGTCAGCAAATCGAAAACGCTATGAATTTCCTCTGACCTATACTCCATATTTGTGCCATTGCTATTGCTGCCTTCTTGACTGTTTCCTTTATATGCGTTTCAAATCCTCCATTTTTTTTTTTAAGTAAAAGCCCAGATATTTAAATTCTTTGACTTCCTCTAGTCTTTCTTTGTTCCACCTTCATTCTTCCATCTTCTTCCTGCCCCTTCCTTTTTTGAAGATCATAACTTTGGATTTTTCGGCGTTGAGTGTCAGTTTTTTCTTTTCTAGATACTTTCGGAATCTGCTTATCATCTCTTTAAGCTCCTCTGGGCTCTGGCTAGTAGCACCAGATCGTCTGCGTAGGCAAGACAGTTCAGTATAAAGATATTATCTATCGTGCTTCTTCCTCGTCTAAAGCCTGCCTGCGTCTCTGGAATGATGTGTTTGTCCTATAATTGGGCCTTCAATCTTTCTTCCAGTACCATTGCATATATCTTATACGCCGAGTTGAGTAGCGTTATACCTCTGTAATTTTTCAGTTTTTCCTTGTCTCCTTTTTTGAAGATAGAGGCGATCACTCCTTCTTTCCATCTTTCCGGGCGCCCTTTTCCTTTCCAGACTCTGTTTATAATTTCTTTTAATCTCGTATTACCTTCCTATTTCCATTTATCCATACTTCATTTTCCAGTCCGTCTTTTCGTGGGGCTTTCTTTTTCTTTAGTTTAACTATCTGTCTTCGTATTTCCTCTCCTGTTATTTCGTCTTCATTTTCTTCTGTTTCTGCGGTCTCGTTTATCTCGCCGTTGATATATCCTGGTGTTTCCGTTCCGGTAATTGTATAGATGGGGGGGATCACCTTGGATGACCTTGATATTTTAGTATGTTGTCAAGGTCACCCTCCTGAGTGACCTTCAGAAGGTTTCAGCCCGCGCTCGTTATTCGTTAAAAAGTTATTAACAAAAAAAAAGTTAGGAAAATATAGCAGCTATTTTGAGTATTGGAAGACATAAATGACTAATATATATGTCGAAATAGTTCACGCATACATTTTTCACGCGAAACGAGGTGCCACATGGGTTCGTGGCGCGTTTTACATCAAGGTCATCCAAGGTGATCCCCCCCATCTATACAATTACCGGAACGGAAACACCAGGAGAAGAAATACGAAGACAGATAGTTAAACTAAAGAAAAAGACCTTGACAACATACTAAAATATCAAGGTCATCCAAGGTGATCCCCCCCATCTATACAATTACCTTTTTTTTACCTCTGTTAATATATTCCCATGCTTGATTTTCATTGGTGATTTGCTGTATTTCTTGTTCTTCTCTTTCTTGCCATCTTGTTTTCCTCTTTTTGCATTTGTCCTTGTACTTTTTCTTCTTTTTTTCGTAGTTATCTTTGCTGTCTTCTCCTTTCCTCCATTTCTTTAATGCCATTCTTGCTGCTGTTTTCAGTTCCGTGCACTCCTTATCTCCACCATTTGTTGGTTCCTATTCCCCATTTCCTCACGTTGACTGTCTTCCTACTTATTGCTTTGTTTAGTTTTTCTGTCAGTTGTTCTACCATCTCGTACCATTATATATATTCCCTGTGCGGTGAAGGATATTTCTTCTGTTTTTTCAGCGAAGTTTCTTTTGCCTTCTTCTGTCCATATTCTTCTTTCTTTGCTTGTCTCTTCTTGGTAGTCATCTGTGTTCGTTCCATTTTCTGTGGAGTATATATCTATTCTGATCGGCAGGTGGTCCGATTCTATTTTCTCTTCCACCACAAAGTTTTCTGTGTCTTCTCTAACTTCTGCATTGACTATCTCGTAATCTATTACCGAGTTACCACTCGAACCTATATAAGTCCATTCTCCTGCCTTGTCTCTTTCCAAATTTCCGTTAACCCTCGGAGAACACACCTATTTTTTCATTCACGGAGAACACTCTGGGTCAATTTGACCCTACACACACTTTGATCGTCCACCATTTTAAATTGACGAGTGCGATCAGCTTGAAAAAATTTCAAGATGTACTTGGAACATTATTAAATCAATTGATATGAATAAAAAATGCCGTTGGAATTACTTACATATTTAAAAAAATTATTTTTTTGAAAAAAAAAACGTAATTTACGAAAAAAAATTTTTTAATTTTATTTTTAATATTTCTGACTAAAAATTTACGTGTATATTCTTGAAATGTAGTAAAATCAAGAAAAAAATTGTACTTTAGTGTACCTTTAAAAAAAGGTATTTATTTTGCTAGGTGACGAAGGTGGTTTCTAAAGTAAAAAAATCGAAAATTTTTTTGAAAAAATTTTAGAAAAATTTATTTCTTATTACATACTTATTACATGAAGTTAATACTTCATTATTTCAATGACTTCTGATAAAAGTTAAATTATTTATTCACTTCCGGCGCAGTTATTATATAAATAAACACGATGTTCATCGCACATCGGACCCAAGCAACTCGGACATTGCATCTTAGTTTTTTTATCTTTCGCGTAAGGGCAAAGTGAACATATTGCTCTTTTTTGTAATTGCGGTCGATCATCTTCTGGCACAGCTGATTTATCATTAAGAATAAGCTGAATACCTTTGCGTATTTCGGCACGCAGCGTGGCATTTTTTAGTTTTTCTTTCAAGTATGGAGTAAGTAGATGTAAGACAAGTTGTTTTATAGCAGCCGCAGCAGATAAATGTTTTTCCGCTTCATACTTGCAAGTATACAAAATTCTAGCATTTACTTGCGCTTGATCAAGTATGCCGAAAAAGAAGCGCATCGGCCAACGCTTTGTTGCACGAGCAGTGGTGTATGCATGGCACAGCTTGTCGAAAACGTCAGTACCATCTTTTATTTTATTATAGTATAAAATCATTTCAGGCTTATTTTTTTCTCCAATATTTGTACTTGTAATTTTGGTACTAACCAAAAGGACAATTTTATGCTTTTTAGGAGTATAACTTACCAAAGTGACATCCCCACTATGGCAAAATTTTGAAGCAGATACTTCCTTTGATGCAATTTTCATCTCGTTGGGAATTTCTGTTTTATTTTTGCGGAGAGTCCCAGTAAGCAGCATTTGGTAAGGCTCTTTCATCATTTCGTGCAGTAGTGGTATGGTTGTAAACCAATTGTCACAAGTGACTGATCGGTTTGTGCCATGAACTGGTGTCGTCACTTTTTTGAAGAAATATTCACCAGAAGACTCATTACGTGGGTGGCCCGTTTTTCCTAAGTATGGAATCGCATTTATCTGTAAATATTTTGAAATGTTTTACAAATTTTTACATTTTATAAACCTATGCATATACATAGAAGTAAAGTATAAAAGAAAAGCTTACCAAATAAAAAGTCTCAGTATCATTGAATGTGATGAGTTTCAAACCATACAATTAGACTTGATGTACATTCGAAATTTGCAGTGAAATGAAATCGAAATGACCGCAATTGTTCGTCGACGGCGAGGTTGTTACTAGGATTATAATAGAATTCACAATGGCCAATGAATTTTTCCCACAACTCTCTAATAGGTCTATCGCTTTCTGATCGGCTCTCTCGTACATCAAAACGTAAACAATTAGCGAGAAATAGGAATCGTGATTACGACATAACACAACAATATAGATTATATCCACTGGTATTGCTCCAAAGTTCTTTGACGTCTACATAATTTGACTTCCACATTCCGGAGTAGTAAAGTAATGCAATGAAAGCGTTAATTTCTTACAAGTCAGTTGTATGGTGGTATGTCTGGACCGTTGTGCCTTCGGCCATCATATGAGCACAAACATCTTCAATTTGTTTATTTTTACATTCCACAATAATATTGCGCATTTCTTCGTTAAAAAGAAGATTCCAAAATTCAGAGAACTCAACGCAATTTTCAGCGCCATTCCTAGGCCTGGGGACTCTCTCAGCTACCGTCAGTCGATCTATGAAAAAGAAAAAAAAATCAGGTAAAAATAAGTTTCTTTAGGGCGTTAATGTGGCACTGCACGAGAGCGAGAGAGAGAGAGAGAGAGAGAGAGAGAGAGAGAGAGAGAGAGAGAAGCGGAGGCAATGTTCGTAAAAGTAGTAGAATTCTATTGTCAGAAACTACTGTCTACTACTTTTACGAATATTGAGCGGAAGACGAGGAAAGGGCACATTGTATTGAGAGATTGATTGATTGATTGATGGTTTATTTATGCCATAGTCACAGACTTTAGGCAAGTAAAAAATTACAAAGGTGTAAGCATACAAAAAGGAAGAAAAAATAAGATAACAACAAAAACAAAAATAAAAATAAAAATAAAAAAGAAAGAAAAGAACAGTATAATAGTGGCAGATGTAATCCACGCAGGAAAAAATAGAAATAAAAATAAGAATAAAATGTAACTTAAACTAATGAAACGCACAAGAAATAAGTTGACACCCTAAGTCAGAACTTGCATGGTGGGCAGAGGCTGAGGAGACATTAGATCGAAGGAGCGGGAGCGGGAGCGGGAGCGGGAGCGGGAGCGGGAGCGGGAGCGGGAGCGGGAGCGGGAGCGGGAGCGGGAGCGGGAGCGGGAGCGGGAGCGGGAGCGGGAGCGGGAGCGGGAGCGGGAGCGGGAGCGGGAGCGGGAGCGGGAGTGGGAGTGGGAGCCCAAGTGGGAGTGAGAGTGGGAGTGGGAGCCCAAGTGGGAGTGGGAGTGGGAGTGGGAGTGGGAGTGGGAGAGGGAGAGGGAGTGGGAGTGGGAGAGGGAGAGGGAGAAGAAGAGAGAGAGGGAGAGGGAGAGGGGTGCAGTGCTCAATTTCGTATTATTTTTGCTGCGTAGTACTGTTGTTGATCGCCCTCGAGCTCGAGCCCGCTGCTCTAAAATGCGTTGGTTGAGAGTCGTATCTTCCGCATCCTCGGCTTCACTATAATCTGAACACGACGTGTCAGTGTTTGACTGTACTGACACATTATCCTCCTCAGAAGAAGAACTGTTGCCATCGAAATATTCTTGCTCGGCACATACTATGGCATTCTGAAGACGTGGCCGCAAACTATACGCCATCGTGCTCACTATTGCATTTACAGGTACAGATATAATTCGAAAAAATGTATATTGAACTGTTTTGACCTCACTATGCACTATCACTTATAATATCACTTCTAATTAAAAATGTTTATCCGAAGCAAACCGACGCTTAGTACACAACAGAGTCAAAATGACCCTGCACCGACTTCAAATGATGCCCAATGCCTACTGCGTGTTGCGCTGTACAAAGGGAGCATTTTAACGTATAGTCAGTAAACTACAGCTAGAGGGCCTCAGGCCCGCCAATTTTCAAAATGCTTTCAAGATATTTACGATAAAACTCGAGGTAAGGGTCAAATTGACCCTGTGTGTTCTCCGAGGGTTAAGTATACTCCATCCTTCTTCTTTTATCAGTTCCAACATTATTCTTCCTTCTGCATTTTTTATGTTATCCCTTGTTTTCCTTTTGATTTCCCTTTTACTGTTTTCCCAATTTATTGTGCCCTCATCTCCTATTCTTGCGTTGAAATCTCCGCCAACCAACACTCTTCTGTTTTCTGGGCTCTGAATTACCTGCCGTAAATCGTTTACTGTTTCTCTTATGTCTCTGCTGTATACTGTTAGAATTCTCCACTCTGTGTTGTTTAAAATAACTCTTCTTTCTTGAATGTTATTCAGCTCATTCGTTGTTTCTTCTTCCTTGACACCTCTTCTTATCCCTGTTATTATTCCACCCTTTGCTCTTTCTTTGATTCTTTCTCGTTTGGCTGTAGTGCCTTTCCATATGAATTTGTCCGGTAATTTGTCTTTCAATTTCTTCCACTGTTTTTTATCGACCCATGTTTCCGTTAGTCCTATGGCGTCGAATTTCTCTATGTATTTCCAAAATTGACTATCTTTGTTAAGCAGGCCCGCGACGTTCCAGAAACCTACCACAAAAGTTTTTCCTCTCTTTTCCATTTCGTTTGTGTCATCTTCGGCTGTCTTACTTTTGTCTTTATCACCCGCGGTCTCGTTTGTTGTTCTGTTGCCTGGTCCTTTCCGAAAGTCTTCTTTTTCCTTTACCAGCCCGCTGTCTTCATTCCATTTCCATGTTTTTCCGTCTACTATTAGTTTCCTGAATCCTACTTTCACTGCTTTCCCTAGCTTTTTCTCTTCCTCGACTCTTCCTCGGATTTCTCTTTGTACCTCCCTCTCGCTGAAGGTCATGTTATTATCTATGTAAATTTCCTCTTGAGAATTTGACTTTCCGGTTCGTTTTAAAATGCTTTTCTTCTTCATCACTTCTTTTTTTGCTTCTCAGGTGTATAATTCGGCGATCACCGCCCTTTTATCCTGCCGCCTTCCTATTATTTATCTAGCTTTTTTTACTTTTGTCTCTACCTTTAGCCGATCTTTAAGGAAATCTGTTACTTCTGCCTCCAAGTTTTCTTTCTCTGGCGCTTTTCACCCTTTGATAACGATATTGTTTTTCCGCTCTCTTCTTTCTCTCATTTCCTCCTTGTGTACCAGCCGGTTGATGATTTTGTCTTTAGCTTCTATCATTTCTTCCAGATTTTCCAGTTTTCTGTTCATTTCTTCTTTTTCTTATTTCCACTCGTTTCCTTTTCTTATCAACTCATCTTTCAATTTTCTCATTTCTGCTCTCGTTTGTTCGCTTTCCTTTTTCATGCCCTCTCTCATTCCTGTAATAACCCTCGCCAAATCTTCTAATTGCTTCGCCGCATCCATATCTCCTGTCTCCTGCTGCTCTTTGTTCTTCTTTACTTCGCTCGCTGGATTGCTGCTGCTTGTTGGCGATGGTCCTACCTTTCTGAATTTTCCTGGCTCTCCTGTCGGACTTGTTTCTGTCTCGTTTTGCTCCTTCTTCTCTGGTCTTTTTCTTTTAAAATATGCGCTGGTTGGGGTTTGGCTATCTGATCTTAGCCTGCCAAACTGTTCTGCTTTCATAGGTCTTCCCCTTCTGCGATGTTTTATTTCTTTGTTCTCCCCTATGCTTTTCGTCTCCTGATATTCCTTGTCCCCTTCGCTTTCTATCTTCTTCTCACTCATAGGTCTTGTTCCATTGGTAAGTAGCGTCCGTCTTATCGTTGGATAGCTACTCCGTAGATGTCACCTCTGTTTCTATTCGGCGACTTTCTCTTCTCTTCACCTTTGCGATCGCTCAGCGTTTGCAATGTGTATCCCTAATCTTTAAATTGCAGAGCGCACTTTTCTTCCCTTTGTTTCTTTTCTTCTACGAGTCGGGTCGTTTCGAGAATTATTTTTTTACGAACCTCGACATTTGCTTTTGGTGTTCTGCTCTCTTCCGTAGATTTCTTACGCTTTTTCTTATCTGTCGCTTTTCTTGACAGCTAGTTTCGGTACGTCTACCTTCGTACACGTGTCACGTGAATCCCCCCTAAAAATGTAATATAATAGGTTTGTTTTTTTTTTTGCTGAACTTTCTGCATTAGTTCAAGAAGTATACCTACACTGAAGCGATCTTTTTGGCTGGTGTCGACATCGCTGTTCTTTTTTGAAATGCAGCGGCATTCAGTGCCATAGTTTATTGTACAGAAAGCGGCATAAATGCCTTCCCACTTGACGTTAGCTGCGTTCCAGATAGACAAATCACATCTAGATATTCATACATCTAGATGTGATTTGTCTGCCCGGGAACTTCAAGTAGGAAGGCATTTATGCCGCTTTCTGTACTGGCTAACCTAGGTCTTAAGGTAGCGCAATAGTGCAGTGCAGGCTCAACACGCTTGTAATTAGTATTTAGCAAAAATTAAAACTTATCTCTTATTGTCTGTAATAATAAGAAAGGAAATAAAACTAAACACATTTCAGTAAGTTCAATATTTAGTTCAATATTAAATATATTTAAAGCATTGAAACTTAAGTAAACATTACAGTGTATAGTAATTAATGCTTTTAATATAGGACAATAATAACAACGTACGCGACGCGACGAGTTGTAAGTACATGAGATTTTAAGATCTCGATAATGATTGAACGGATCGAGTTCTGAGTAGGCTTAATCGATAGCTTGGGGTCGATTTATATAATAAAAGTGTTTTTATTTTCCCTCTACGTGCCTTACGAGCGGAGATATTATGATGCAAAGTTCGAAATGTAAATATTTCGATTATGATACGTTGTTATTATTATCGTCGTCGTCGCCCTAAAAAATTGTTGTACCTTTCACTTTTTTGACACTATGCGGCGCTAATATCGCTCCTGATGATAAACCGTGCGCGCATTATTATAGATCCAACAGGTTAATCAGATCGATATGTATGACTTATGACTTATTGGCTAGGATAGAAAGATATCAAGAGACACGGTAGTGTCTCGCGCTAAGTACACGCGAAGCGAGACCGTGTATCTTTATTTTACGCGACGCGACGAGTTACGAGTAGATACCCGAGATTTTGAGATCTCGATATAATCGTTATTACGGCTGGATCGGCTTTAGCATATACATAGGTGTGCGCTCAGTGCAGACAGTGCGTTCTGCGTTCAGCGCGCTCAGTTTTAACCTAGATAACCTAGAATGGATAGTGACAGATAGTGATAGTGCTGTGGTGTATTGCCGGGAAAGAGGCACGTTAAATTTCTTTCACCCAAGGGATAATAACCTCAAGAAAAAAAGTGATTTATATTAACCGCAGGGAGCTAATGCCGAGATTTTTAAGAAAGAAGGTGTATCCAAAATCGCATACGTACGTATATGCTGTCTTAAGTTGTAAAAGTTAAAGAGTACGAGCAAGTAATCTGTATCTATATACACGTGTGACAGGCACAATTTTTCTGAATTTATCGTATTTATATGCACGTGTGACAGGCACTATCACGTAATAAAGATTTTTCCGAAGTACCTTAATTACTTTTTAGTACATTTTGTGTAGTAAAAAAGATTCTGAGAAGGAAAACCGTCGTTCATGTTCCGTTTGTTTCTAATTAAAGACGTTCACCGGTTAATCGATTTTCTATGTATTTGCTTGAACTTTGGACTACATGCTCGTAATAGTGTTATCTATACACCTCCTCAATTGTAAGAACCGTGCCGGTACCAAAGTCGAGATATTCAATGTCAAAGTTACGAATTTTAACACGTAAGATATAGGCAAAGCGTGTTTTAGAGGGATATTTTAATTTACTACGGCTGAAATTGTGTGTGGTTATGTGTTTTGCTAAAAAACTAATATATGATGCATGATGATATTACTCAGCGAGAAATGACCCATCGAATCGACGTCTAACTGACGTCGAAATCATCGATATTACATCATATCGAAATAATGCTCGAAAGAAGTTTATTTCGATGTTTGTGCTATATGACACTTTTTAAAAGAAGAGATTATTTGTGACATACATTCATCGCGCCAGACTGTAAACAGGCAAATTATGTATTTTCTGTTAAGACATCGATATTTCATTATTTCGATATCGATTCGAAGCTATTTTGATTTACCCGTCAAATATACAATAACATTGAAATTATACAGAATGCAATATGAATAAAAAATTATATTGTATTGGCAGACATGGATAATGTAAATATTTTATGATTTAAGCATTATAATAATTGCGTTACAATATTAATTTTTTTAGGCTTCCATTTCCATTAAATAGTTACTTTATAACTGTAAAAGTCACAACAAAATTCCTGTTTGTAATTTGACAATTTTGAAAATTAAAATATTATATTATAGGTACATTTTCAGTACTACATCCGCTCATTTATTAAACAAAAAGTTAAATTAAGCAACTAATTAAATTATTAATATTAAATATTAATACAATAAGATATTTTTATTTATATTTATCAAAATAAAAAATAAGTTCAATTATGAAAATAAATATTAATAATTGGACTTATTAAAAATTAAATAATTTGTTCAGATATTGCGCTCGAATTCTTTTCGCGTTTTACAACGCCCGATCGTTTCACATTAGATGGCGCGACGCGCGAGTCGCCACTCTCAAAGAGTCCCCGCCTCCTTCTTCACTCGTTAGGTGTCATGGCCGCACTTGTTTGCGTTTCTTCGAACGTGTCGAGTCCATTACCTCTTTCTTGACGGATTGATCGTTGCGGCGCGTGTTCTGAAGACCAACCGAGCGAGAGTCGGATCACCAGGGAGAGCCAGGAAAGGGAGAGCCAGGAAAGGGAGAGCTGCGGCAGCTAGCGTCCGAGAGGATGGATCGAGGCGAGGAGTCCGGTCCAACGAGCGGGGCCCTTAAGAGATTCTCATTGGGACGCCATATTTGAAGACAGACATTAGTCAGAAAAGTACAAGGGCCTCTGCTAAAGTTTATATTCGTCTTGAGATCTGAGAATTACTTTCATTCTTGTGGCTCTGACTTGAAATTCTAGCCCAAAAACCGATCTTAAAGACATTAATGCAGAGGCCCGCCCTCTTTTCATTTTTCTTTCTTACTTCTTTTTTTTTATAATCGGTATTACGTTTCAGTAAGCATTCGGACTCACATTTTCAATCAGTAATCCAGACATCTTAATTCCGTCTTGTAAGATCTGGTTTTTTATTTCAGTTCATTTATTTTCTATTCTATCTTCAGGACAGATTACTGATTTTGTTTGCTTTCATTTCAACTAATGTAAAAACTTTTTAATTACTCTCAATTTTTCTTTCACGTCAACATATTTTCTTTTTTTGTAAAGATAACTACATAATACAGACAAATTTGACTTCAAAGGAACTCTCTTTCTGTCGCTCACCTATCTAAGAATTCTAGACAAACCTGCCGTGTTTGCCATACTTTTTATACATAATTAAATTAAATAAAAGAATTACATAATTAAAAATAAATATTAAAGACAAAAAGTAAAAAAGTTTTTATACATAGGCACTAGGGTGATTCAAAAAAACCGTTTTTTTTATTTTTCGCGAGTCACTCCAAAATATGAAAACTTACCTAAAAAAAGAATTTTCCTCAAAAATTGAGCAAAATCGAACAAGTTTTAGAGGTCGCTACCAGCGATTTTCAATATTTTCGATTAAAAAATCGGTTTTTTTTCAAATGTTCAAAATTGCATAACTTTTCGAGTTTTAATGATAGAGGCATGAAATTTTCAGGGAATCTTCGTCAATTCATGTAGTTTATGAATATCGATTTAGAAAATTTATTTTCGGAAACAATTTTTTTACACTTCTTTTGTTTATAATAAAAAAATAATCGTCTATAACAAATAGGCGCCAGCGATCTGGGACATGGTTTTGACTTTAAATTACATCTAAGTAATCCAAAAATACATTTCAATAATCGAATGCTTGAACATCGGTGAATTTGTTGCTGAAAATTTGTTTAAACAACAAATTCAAAAAATCACGTTACCCGTAATGTAGAAATAACGCATGTCATAATCTTTATTTAGGTGTCTGTATTGCATTCCAACTTTTGTTGTCAAATTTAAGTTGATAGAATAATAAATTATCCAAATGCTACATATTCAATAATTTTTTGTTACAACATCAACCTCTTTTTTGATCGAAACTGTAAGATGTACTTATTGTTCTTTGAAAATAAAATTATTATGACAAATTACAAAAAAAGTAGCATTGTTATTAATCTATCCATTTTACAAATATGAATCGCAGTAAAAAAACAATTGCAATTCGTAAAATTGAATGGTGTTATTGTATTAGGCAGAAAAGAAGTTGATGTTGTAACAAAAAATTATTGAATATGTAGCATTTGGATAATTTATTATTCTATCAACTTAAATTTGACAACAAAAGTTGGAATGCAATACAGACACCTAAATAAAGATTATGACATGCGTTATTTCTACATTACGGGTAACGTGATTTTTTGAATTTGTTGTTTAAACAAATTTTCAGCAACAAATTCACCGATGTTCAAGCATTTGATTATTGAAATGTATTTTTGGATTACTTAGATGTAATTTAAAGTCAAAACCATGTCCCAGATCGCTGGCGCCTATTTGTTATAGACGATTATTTTTTTATTATAAACAAAAGAAGTGTAAAAAAATTGTTTCCGAAAATAAATTTTCTAAATCGATATTCATAAACTACATGAATTAACGAAGATTCCCTGAAAATTTCATGCCTCTATCATTAAAACTCGAAAAGTTATGCAATTTTGAACATTTGAAAAAAAACTGATTTTTTAATCGAAAATATTGAAAATCGCTGGTAGCAACCTCTAAAACTTGTTCGATTTTGCTCAATTTTTGAGGAAAATTCTTTTTTTAGGTAAGCTTTGATATTTTGGGGTTGCGAAAAATAAAAAAAAGGGTTTTTTTGAATCACCCTAATAGGCACCTATATACAGGCATTATACTAATTATAATTGTATTCAGCAGAAAGCTGCTTTGCAACTGCAGTTGTAAAATTAGTGAATTTGATTGGTGTATTACTCTTAGTTTCGGCCAAAATTAAAAGCAATCACATTCACAAATTTTACAACAATTGCAAAGTAGTTTTCTCTGGTGAACACAGCTTTTATTACTTGCGTTATATGTATGAGCCGCCATTTGTTGCGCGTGCGCAAAAACCCGGCAACCGAGCAACGACTTGAATATTTCGTTGAGCACCGACGGCGCCGAAGCGTCCGAGAACTCCCAGAACCGACTGCGGGCCGGCCAGCTTCAACCTGACCGGCCGGCCGGTCGGGGCCGTTCCATTCCGACAAATCTTCCCGACCGCGTTCCGCGCTTTCGCCCGGGAGATCCGCGTACAAATTATATTCTCGGCGCGTAAACGATTGTAAATATCCCGCGTACCGTACGTCACAATTACCGCCGCGTAATCCGTTCCGCACCGATCCCGCGTTACTCGCGTTATAATCACGAATGCGCACACCGTTCGTATAAAAGACCGCGTAACTCACGTTTGTAATTTCTCTCGAACGCACCCGCGTAAATGTTTGTATAAAGTTCGCGTAACACTGTCCGTATCAAGTCCGCGTAAACGTATGTGTAATAGCGAGCGCCCCGGCGCGGGCGCCTAATCACTGTATAAATTCTCAGCCTTAATCAATCATTTTTGTATTAATTCTGTTAAGTAATAAATCTTTAATTTTGTGTAAATTAAACTCTGGTTACTGCCTTTGGGCCTATCTAGAGTCCCTATAATAAGAATCTGGACACAGTCGCAATCATAAGTGGTAGGGAAAGTGTTTACAATGTAGCACTGAACTTAGAGTTCAGTACAGTGTGGTGTAATTCATCGTGTGGAAGAGAGAGAACAGAGAGACTTGGGAGAATTTTATTGGTTCCACCATATTTTGTCAACGCCAATAGAAAGGATGACAACTATGTCCAGACTCTTATTATAAGGACTCTAGGCCTACCTATCAAACCCCGGGTCCGGCGAGCTAGTCCGCGTTTGATAACTTAAAAACGGCAGGGTGTTATAAACCCATTTCGTAGAGGTAATTATTTTGCAAAATTACCAAATTCCGAGTAAATGAAGAAAAAATACAATTGATGGAAATTAATAGTATAATCGAAAAATGCAAAACTAATTGTTGTATGAGTGGATCAGATTTTTTAAATTTCTATTATTCATAATTCAGTGCCAAGGAAATAATTTACTGATATCTGTGTATAGATAGTACACATGTAAGCGGAAGAGGGGCTACTGCAGGCAGAGGTGGGTGTAGACCTCGGTTTGCGTAAAAAGTTGAAAACCCGAACCGTACAATGATAGACCTTGTTTTGTCTTACATGCAGGCCGGGATGAGGTAGGGTGAACTTTGTTTTGATCCACCCCATCCTACCTCTGCTTACAGGGTGAAACAAGGTCTATTATTGTACGGTTCGGATTTTCAACTTTCCACGCGAACTGAGATCCACCTCCATCCACCCCCGCCTACATGTGTGTTGTTTATACACACATATCAGTAAATTACTTCCCTTAGCACTGACATAAACTGTTATATTTTTCAATTACATTTGTTCATAACTTTTTAACAAACGAGCGACGGCTAAAAACCTTCTGATGGATACTCAGGAGGATGACAACATCGTCAAGGTCATTGGGGCTGGGTCCGTTATTGTGCACTTTTACCGAATTCTCGAATAGGACACTATTATTGACCTTTAACCCCCCGTATCTCGGAAACTGTTCATTTTTTTACCTCGGACCCATTGGGACTTTTGATCAGAACGTCATAAACTACATCATACTACATTTTTAACAAATTCGACGGTTGGACACTTTTCCATAAGATGTGTGCGGGGTCCTTTAAATATTTAAAAAAAGTTTTGCAGGAAAAACTTCAGGCTTTAACAAAAAGGAGTAAAAAAATTTTTTAGGTCTTTTTTGTGCATGTGACACTTCCACAAAGTAAAAAGAAAATTTTCCATTTCGTTGAGCTCGTCGTTTTCTGCATGTTAAAATTACCAGAGTTGAAGAAAATGAAAAACAGTTATAACCTTTCGAAAGTAGAGATTTCAAGCTTTAAAACTTTTTTTTTTTTAATTTGGATTACCATTTTTTTTTAAGTTACAGCTGTTTAAAATTTGTCTATTTTTTAGACAATTTTTTTAATCCCTTAATTATTTATCTCTTAATTTAAAGGAGTGTATATCTATTTTTGTAAGATTCACTAAATTTTATATACATACATACCTGGAAACGATTATATCGGATACGACATATCACCATCTTGAGCGTGACTTGAAGGACTGCACAAGAGAGACAAACTGACTTTGCTAAAATCACGGGATTATCACGATACTCGTAAACTGAACTTAGCAACGGAAACAACAGTAAGATACTACTCAAATAACACATGTACCACAAAACTTTGAATAAAGTAACGTCAAATTTCGTTGCGTTTGGTGATGGTGGCCAAGCACATGTTAACGCCACACTAATTTTCGTTAAAAATATAACTTTAACTGGCGTAATTTTCGATCTCATTATAATAGTACAATTATCATATGTGCTCATTGTTGAAAATACATTGAATGTCTAATCTGTAAAAAAATTTTCTTGTATCTTTTACTGTCATCAGTTTATAAATAATTTTTAATGTAGCATTTTGCATATGTGTATTATAAAAGCGAAAGAAATAGAGTTTAACGAGAATCAACAATAAACTACAAGTAAAATCACACAAACATATTTTACTTTTTATTTAAGGTTTTATTATTTTCTTTATTGTTACAACACTAACAATTATATGTCAATTTTTAATTTTTTTATATAGATAAAAATTTTACATTTTTATAAATTTAAAAAATGTTTCAAAATTTCCATTTATTGATAAAAAAATGAAATACACTTACACATATGTCAATTTCGGTACGCGCTGTAACTTCAAGTGTGGAGCTTATGAAGGCGAATTTATAAATAAATCAAGTATACGGTTGTATACCATATAATGATACCCCTATAATGATACCTTGGTTAGGTTGCATCTATGTGTGAAAATAATAACAGGTTGTGCACCTATCGAAGTAGTTAAAATAATGATAAGACGTAACTGACGTTATTGGACTACCGTCGAGCTCTACACTTAATTCATTTATTAAATATTATGCACGGCGTTAGCAAATAATCGATTGTGAGGAATACATATACAGATGTGTAAAATGTTTCGTATATTATACGGCGTATAGTTGAAATAAATAGATTACTTTTAATCCTGCTGTAGTAGTAGTTGCGCTCTTAAAAAAGGTATGTAACAGATTTAATTGTGCCGCTATTCTGTGATGTTGATTGGTTATCTCGATACGCATTGTGCGTTACTTCGTGCTATCAAGCAGTTGTCATTGCGAAGGTGTATAATTTGACTGCTCATTTGGATAGTTCATTAGATAGCTCTTGGTTAAGAGCAAATATAAAAAGGTTCCTATTGTACATAAAAAGGTTTCTACAAAAATTCCGTGAAAATACACATAAGTTGTAATTTATTTTATAATATTACTAGCTGGTTACCCGGGCTTCGCCCCGGAGGACATGTGTAATAAGACTATTTTTCGTTACCGATCTTTTTGGAAACCGGTATCAGAAATTTTTCCAATTTTTCGGGAAATAATTGACTGAATCTTAATTATTTCCCGAAAAATTGCAATTAAACCCATCCTCAAAAAATTAATAAAATTTTTGAACCGGTTTTAACTAAATCGATAAATCGGTAGATTAATGTAAAAGCATATACAATTCTTTAAGATTCAGTCAATTATTTCCCGAAAAATTGGAAAAATTTCTGATACCGGTTTCCAAAAAGATCGGTAACGAAAAATTACACTTCCCGGGAAATTCTACCCCTGTTTTATATACAATTCTTTAAGATTCGGTCAATTATTTCCCGAAAAATTGCAATTAAATCCATCCTCAAAAAATTAATAAAATTTTTGAACCGGTTTTAACTAAATCGATAAATCGGTAGATTAATGTAAAAGCATATACAATTCTTTAAGATTCAGTCAATTATTTCCCGAAAAATTGGAAAAATTTCTGATACCGGTTTCCAAAAAGATCGGTAACGAAAAATTACACTTTCCGGGAAATTCTACTCCTGTTTTATACACAATTCTTTAAGATTCGGTCAATTATTTCGCGTAGAATTAAAAAAATTAAAAAAAATCGGTTTCCAGAAAATAGATAACAAAAAACTATACACTCTATAGCACTCCCCGGAAAATTCTACCCCTATTTTATATGGTTTTAATACTAATTCGGTCCAATAGGTATTAAGTTAAAAATGTTCAAACATACACCACCCGTAAGAATTAAAAAAATTAAAAAAATCGGTTTCCAAAAAATAGATAACGAAAAACTATACACTCTATAGCACTCGCCGGAAAATACTACGCCTATTTTATATGGTTTTAATACAAATAGTTTTTAAGTTAATAACGTTCACCACCCATAAGAATTAAAAAAATTAAAAAAATCGGTTTCCAGAAAATCGGTAACGAAAAACTATACACTCTATAGCACTTCCCGGAAAATTCTACCCCTATTTCATATACTTGTGGTAAAAATTCGGTCCAATAGTTTTTAAGCTAATAACGTTTTTTTTTTAATTTTTCTAATTCTTACGGGTGATGTATGTTTGAACGTTTTTAACTTAAAAACTATTGGACCGAATTTGTATTAAAACCATATAAAATAGGGATAGAATTTTCCGGGGAGTGCTATAGAGTATATAGTTTTTCGTTATCTATTTTCTGGAAACCGATTTTTTTAATTTTTTTACCCGTAAGAATTAAAAGAATTAAAAAAATCGGTTTCCAGAAAATCGGTAACGAAAAACTATACACTCTATAGCACTTCCCGGAAAATTCTACCCCTATTTCATATACTTGTGGTAAAAATTCGGTCTAATAGTTTTTAAGTTAATAACGTTTTTTTTTTTAATTTTTCTAATTCTTACGGGTGATGTATGTTTGAACGTTTTTAACTTAAAAACTATTGGACCGAATTTGTATTAAAACCATATAAAATAGGGATAGAATTTTCCGGGGAGTGCTATAGAGTATATAGTTTTTCGTTATCTATTTTCTGGAAACCGATTTTTTTAATTTTTTTATCCGTAAGAATTAGAAGAATTAAAAAAATCGGTTTCCAGAAAATCGGTAACGAAAAACTATACACTCTATAGCACTCCCCGGAAAATTCTACCCCTATTTCATATAATTGTGGTAAAAATTCGGTCCAATAGTTTTTAAGTTAATAACGTTCAAACACACACCACCCGTAAGAATTTTATATATTAGTATAGACTAGTATATATATATTAAAATAAAATGTTATATATATATGGGGTATTCCATGACAAATCGATCACAATCCGGCGATGACATTTTAGATCTGCTGCGTAATTTTTTATATAAAAGTACCTACTTGTCGAAAAATACTTTCAAAAATGTTTTTAGATTTTTTAAATCATCCGTTTCTGAGATACAGTTTTCTGAAAAATTTTAAAAAACACCATTTTTTTAAATTTGAAACAATTCACATAATTCTAATAAAATATAACAAAATTTTTTAGTCATGTACCAAGATGGAGGTTTTATAATTACAGGAGAAAATTTTTTTTTTAAATTTAAAATAATAAAAAAAATGAAACACATTTCTGATACAAAAATAAGCAAAGAAGTTCCTTATGATATGGATTGAAAAAAGTATATTTAAGAAAATACATTGATAGAGATAGATATTTTGATAATATGTGACAATAATATATCATCAGGTATCATAATAGCGATCATTATATTCATAGGGTGTTCCATGGGATTGTGTTAAAACTGTAGAGTTGGTACGCTCCTCCGTGACTTCAGATAGGGTCTTACAGTTAACGATCGACTATTTGAAGGTTCGCAATTTTATTTTGGCTGTGGTAGAAGTTCGAACACGTCAAAATGAATAATTTAACTACGGAAGAAAAGGTTTACCTCATCGAGTGCTTCTTTTCTAGAGGAAAAATATATAGCAGTGCTTTTAAGGGGCTTCGTTCTAAGTACGGAACGCATACAGTTACGAGCGAAACGACACTTAAGAGGTTAGAATTTATCATTTATTTAAATTTATGCGTTACATTACTTCATTTTTCGGCAATAAATCTCCATTAAAATCAATTTTTGTGTTGTTTTTGACAGAATTATCGATAATTTCATGCAATATGGAACAATTCAAGACCGTAGACATGATCTGCCAAGCCCATCTGCATCTATTGTCGTAGAAAAAAATATTGATAAGATTAAGAATTATTTCGAACAAAATCCAAATGCATCCATTCGGAAAAGTGCTCAAGCGCTTAAAATATCGAAAACAACGTTGCACAGGATTTTAAAACATTTCCTGAATATGCATCCGTATAAAATAACCTCGCATCAATTGCTAACCGAACGCGCTATGGCAAAACGAGTCGAATTTTGCAAAACAATAAATATATGCAAACATTCTGTTCAATTCAATTTATACCCATTCAAAATTGTAGACTTTCCTTTTTTCAACGCAGCTTTAGCCATGTCAATAACTACATGCATTCGCAGATGACAGCTGATTGGTTTCAACACAATCCCATGGGACACTCTGTATTATAAAGATTCTCAAAGAATTATATATGAAGTAGGGATAGAATTTTCCGGGGATTGCCATAAAGTGTATAATTTTTAGTTACCAATTTTTTGGAAACCAGTTCCGAAATTTTTCCAACTTTTCAGGAAATAATTGACCGAATCTTAAAGCATTATATATGAAATAGGGGTAGAAAGAACTAAAGAATGTAATAGAATTAGAAAAATTGCTAACAATAAAGGGGTTTCCGATTTATGTTTAAAAAAATGTACGTGATTGCTCCAATTTCCGCAAATTTTGAGATATCAAGCTGAATTTTTTTTTTTTGGATAATTTTTATGGACAATTTTTTGTTGCCGATTTTTGGAAACTGCTCGAATTGAACTGTGCGCAAAAGAACTGTGTCCAATGCAACATACGTTTATTTATTTAAATAAGTTAATAATATGTGTTGTGTCCAAAAGCAACGGTGTCCAATTGAACTGTGCGCAAATGAAATGTGTCCAAATAAACTGTGCGCAATTGAAACGTGTCTAATCGAACGGTGCGCAACTTGATGTGTCCAATAGCACTGTGTGCAATTGCAACGTGCGCAATTGTACTGTGCGCCAGTGAAAGCTTCTCTTAATGATCACTTTACCATCTTCACCAACTTTTGCTAATCCATGACATCCAGTGGTACGATGAGCGCTCCATCTATATGTACCTCGTAGACGTTTGTCGATGTCATAACATATCCATCATAGGCATAGTTAATACTATTTTTGTATTTTCCTTTAATTTCCTCCATATTTATGATCAGTTGACAAATCAACAAAATTTATGATTGATAACAAATGACAATTAACAATACAGTGACACTCGCTTCTCAAAGGACATTATTAACTATTACAAAACTAATTAATTTAGGAATTTTTATTAATTTAAGAATTTTTTAAAAAGTCATGATCTGCGTACTGGTATTTTGAACATAATTTTTCATCATTCCCCAGGTAGCACAACGTCGTCAATTAGACGTCTTTTTTACGTGCGTATTCGTCAGAACGTACGTCAAACTGACGGTCAGTGTGACGTCTAAATGACCCTATACCGACGGCCATTTGTCACAGCATAAATGACGTCATCGGATGACGTCAAATTTACATCAGTATATGACGTAAGTTCATAATAATTTTAAAAATGCTCTAAAAATGACATAAATATGATTCATTTAAAGGTATGTATATGCCGTTATGCTTTTGTGAATTAAGAATTTTAGAAAGACAAAAAAAAGAAAATATATTTATTATGTATATGCCGTGTGCGTACGGCCGCGCGGTCACCCATTCGAGTTTGTACCGCACCTAACGTCGCTTGACATCGATGATCGAACGGACTAGTGGTGATCCTTTGACTCTGACGCTTCCTTGTTGCTTATACTTCTATATAACATATCTTTATAGTGTTAAAAAATCGTGTAATGATAATAACCGGTAAATATTAAAAATAATAACGTAATTACAATTAATGTACAATAATTATTAATATAAAATTAGTATATTTAATTTAATATAATATTAATATAATAATGTTAACAATATGAGAACGCCTAAAGACGCTACCTGACAAAATAAAGAATTTATTTAATGAATCGAATCAAAGTTGAAAAATAATTAGAAATCAAATTTAAAGAAACATAAATCTAAAAAAAATCTATTCTTTATGTATGTGCATATATGTTCACGGAGTAAGTTATAGTACTATATTTTTTATTATTCTAATAATATTTCTGCAATGTTGTTCTAATATTTCAACGAAATGTTGCAATTGTCTCTACAACATTGCATTACAACTTGTAATGTTCCTGCATTCTCTTGCAAGCTTCATGCTGTATGGGTCTGTTTTAATTAAGAAAAACTCAAAAAATAAAAATAAAATTGTCGTGTACCAAATTTGGTCTTAAAATGACGTCTAATTCATGTCCCTTTCATGACGTCATACGTTCGTCCACAATAAGACGCCAAATACACGTCATATAAAGGACATATGACGTCTTGAACGAAATATGACCTTAAATTGACGTCAATAAGACCATGTGTGCTACCTGGGTCACGACGCATATAATTATCAAGTAATAATTAACACTTATTGCTTATTGCGAAAGAATGACGATCTTTTCGATGCCAGCATAATTGCTGGCATCGAAAATATCATCATCCTTTCGTCAGCAATAAGTGTTGATTATTACTATAAGGGCCATTCTACAATACGTTGCAAACGATGGCAACTGCTAATTGAAAATGTTATTTCTGATTGCCGATTGCCAGTTGCTGTCGCCAAAAAAGTTAAAAGTTCGCCAACTCTCTTTTGACAACCGCAATTGGCAAGCGCAACCGGAATTAATACTTTTCAACTAACAGTTGCCATCGTTTACGACGTATTTTGTAGAATGGCCCTTGCAGCCGCACGCTTCCGGGACACTACCCAGGGCGGACGAGAGGGCGAGCGAGATCCCGAGGGTCGTGATCGAGCGTATGGAGGTGCCGCCCGTGACTGTGGAGCAGCTGAGCGACGATTTCGCGAGTCCGAGCAGCGGTGAGGACTCCGAGACGCGCGAATTCTCTTCCATAACATTTTAAAGGGAGACGCGACATCGCGGAAGATGAAGAACGCCTGGAGAGTTAAATGACATTTTCTTTTTGGTTATTATATTATATTTCGTTTAGTTTTGACGAAAAGGCGACATTTACGTTTAGTTCATCCTTATTCTCTGTCCCAGGACATTTTATTAATTAGTTAAGTAGAATTAGAAGTTAGTATTAAGGTAGTTTACGTCGTATAAGGCAGGTTGCAATATTCCGTAGGTTAAGTTTTCGACATACGCCGATTCATTTTCATTTATTTTTATTTGGTTCTTACGCGTTATCCGTTTTTAAGTTCCACACGAACGCACGCGAATCGACCGAAAGTTCGTTGTTTAAGCATGAACCAAAAGAAATCTCCAGGAATAAATGACGCAAAACAAAGCGGCGTCACCTGGTACGCATTTCCCAGAGGTTGGCGTCAAGGACCGTCAACGGGGCCGAGATCTGGCAATTCCGACGTCTTCGCCAGGAAAAAGTGACGCAAACCGAAGGGGCATCACCTGGTATGCGGCTTCCAGAGGTCGGCGTCAAGGGCCGTTGTTACGTCTCGACGGATCGCGGTTGCACAGCAGAACTCGGATCGCACGCGAGACATGGTCGCTTGTCGGGTCGAACGAACCAAGGGGTTCTCCACGGGGATACCCGTGACCGAGGTCATTCACGACCCGGATTCCCGACTCCCGATTACCAGAGGGTCTCGTCAATCCAAACTCTAATGGGTCGGCCTACACTAATCTGCGTCTCAATACGTCTAGTGCGCGTTAATTTGCGAGATGGCGATAATTGTAGGCTCTGGATCGAGGAATAATTGTTCCCCTTCGTGTTCCACTGAACGGGTAACGTCGCGCATTATTTCGGAGCACGTTCGGCAGTCAACGGGGTTACGAATTTAATCGATTATAATATCACACGAGTTGCACCCCTCCAAATTATACCGAAATCCGATATGCAGATAATGACGAAACTAGAGATCGTATTGAACGCGTTGCTGACTGGATAAGTCACGATAGCAAGATTCACAGAGATAATAATTACTCGACCGGTTTCGGTAACACGTGGTAAATACGCAGATTGCGCGGGATAACCAATTTGCGCGCGTGATCTGAGCAGTCATAGACGAGAGACGACGCGTAAGGGAACGCGAAGGCGGCATATTCATGCCGCTTATATTTATAAAAGAACACGCGCGCTTACCTGGTGGAGTGATTATTCGGGCTCCAAGGGATGTTCTGCAGTGTCCCAATGATCGGGGGTTGCGGTTTAGTAATATTTGTATAGAATCTCGGCACGGTGTTGTAAATATCGTGCTCGACGGGGGTCGTCCTCCCTAATCGTCGTAATTAATTTTCAAGGTGGGAGGCGAGGGTACTCAAGATCTGTTATCGGGATCAATTTGTAAGCCTGGTTTTCGAGAAATGCCTGGTAGCTTGTTCGAGATTCTTCCTTCGATAGTGGAACGTAGGACTGGTAGTTTTTGTTGTTATCGCGTGCACTGGATATCGGTCACTGGTACTTATATTTGCGACCGCCTTGCGCGCGGAGTTCGTAATAAAATACTTTTCGTACTCGGGATCCTCCGTATACTCTACTCCTAGCTCTGGATTTAAAGGTGCGGTGTGTAGGAGACGGTTTAATCGGCGGGTGCGATGCTTAACCTCCACCTTGTCGCGTTTTAGGCATCTGTTGGCCAATCGGTAGAACGAGATACGCGCTAGTTGATTCCCTGTTGCTATATTACGGCGAGAAGGCGTGCAGCTCGTACCGCACTGTCTCGTATGCCAATGCGAAAGCAAGGGAATGACTGGGGATCAGGCTGCTTTGTATTAACACTATCTAAATAAATTCCGAGAAGGGGAGTTGAAGACACCCGGTTTGGTGTGAAATGTACAAGGCTGGTGAAAGGGTGTAGGTGAAAAGAATTTGTGAATGCAAAGATTTATACAAGTACAATGGTGTATTATAGTTAATTCTACAATTGTTGGAAATTACTGATTGTGAGTATACATGGAATCGTAACAAACTAACACGTGGCGATCTAGAAGGTTCTAACGAGTTCCACAGAACTCCATAGCAACACGTGGCAATAGTTCTAGACTATTCTAGCTGGATCGAGAATATTCTATAGTGGCACGTGGCAGTGAAGAATAATTCCAATAAGCCAAATAACAAATAAATTCTGAAAACAAGTCGCGGGTAGGATCTAAGTAGTCTAATGCTAGTGAGTTCGAGAAACTTCTAGGTTTAAAGATATAGAATGTTATAGGATATAGAATGTTCTGGATACAGAGTGTTCTAGGAAATAGTAGCTTACCCTAAGCTCGAGGTAGTAGTGCGTTCGCGTCCGAGGATCAAAGCGTCCCTCGGGATGGAATCGGTTGGTGGGGGTCAAGTGGAAGGGAAAGTCCTGAAGGTTCGGGAGGTTTCTGGAAGGGTCTAGAAAGATCTAGAGGGGTCTAGAAGGTTTTGGACGGTCAAACGACCCAAAAAAAAGGGTTTCAAAAAAAAAATGGGTCTCATATGAGTGATCGTGTCGAGAGGATTCTAGAGGGTTCGAGAAAGTTCGGGAAGGTTCTGGAATGTTCTGGAAGGATCCGGAGGTTTCTAAAAAGGATCTGGATTACTCTGAGCGTGATACGCGTCTTCGAGAACGGGGTTCCTAGCGCAGGGTCGTGCCTAGCGGTGTACCAGAAGGCGTTCTTCTTGTGATTGGGGGCATGATACGATGACGCTCTTATATCTACGCAGTTTCGTGTTTTGTATAAAGTTTTTAACTTTTCCTGGATTTTGCGATGGAGCGGATGTAACACCTCCTTCCTTATATTAAAATGTTGGACATTGTTCCAACATTTTACTACAATTGTTTCTAATAATAGTATCTTATATGATATACGATATCTTATTGGGATTGGCGGTCGTGACGTCACGAAGGCAAGATGGCCGGAGAGAGTAGGTCACTTGTCACTGTACAATACGACGTGTGTGTGCATTTATAAGATTAAAGTAATTAAAATGAGACTGCCCATTAGTGAGATATGCAGTTTCACCAATTCGACGCCAATTCATGCCGCAATTTTGTTGAAGGTGAAAGGGTATTAAATGCAAATCATGTAATATTTTGTGGTGAAACAACTGTTGATGTTGATTGCACACGTTTTATTGCATTTTGCTTGCAAACTTCGAGTTTAAAAAGTAATCCTCACGAGATTACTGGATCAATTTCTTCTGTTGGGAAAATCTTAGACATAAAATGTTCCTGCAAAGCCGGATTAAGTAAGAAATGCAAACATAGTGTGGCTATTTTTCTACACCTGAATAGGTTAGTTTATTATTACTGCTTTCTTCTCGATAGCCTTATTAATTAATTTATGATAATTATGCTTCTTTATTGTAAATTTTAAAAAATATTAAATTAATTTTAAGTTATATGTAAAAGATAAAAATAATATTTTTGTTTACAGTATCTGTTTTAAAATTGAAGTAGCATGACAGTATTGACATTATTTAACCAATTCTTTGCAATTATTTTTGCCCATACCAAAGATAATTTTTTTTTTCAGAATGGATGTTAATGATTTGGATTTAGTATCTTGTACTGATACTAAATGCTTGTGGAAAATGCCACATGCAAAATCTATGGAAAAATATACGCCAAGCCCATTATATGAACACGAATGTTTAAATAAAAAATTTAAGAAAGAACACATTGCTACGTTAACGAAAGAACAAAGAAAAGGAATAAATGAACTTCTTATTACCAACAATCAGAACTCAGCTTTGTACAAGCATATGTATGGATTGAATTTTGATCAAATCTTTTTTTAAAGTAGCTTTTAATCAATCAAATTAAAAGAATTTATCAAAGTAAATTATTACTTAAAGAATCAATTGATAAGTATTTATTTTTTTGCTTCTAAAACTTTGATATTGTGAATATAATTTTTACAATTAATTTTTAAATATTATATACAGTTGTTAATATTATTTACAATTGATTCTTATACACTTTATTACATTTTTACAAATGATTTGTACATAAAATTTCAAGATTTTTAAAATTTATTGTTATATACAATTATTATGTACTATTTTTTAATGATTTTATTAGATCTGGAAGACATAAACCTACAATCTCAGAAAAGAATAATAATAATTTAGAATTAAATAATAGTGAACTAGAAGCTATCTTAAGTGTTCAACCGTCGAATTCAATGTTGAATTTGTCAAAAATTTCTCCAAATCAACCAGAAAAAGAGTGTTGTGCAAGATTGTTAAATTCATTGAAAGTAAACACTAAGTCAGTTTGTGAAAAAACTTTTAAGAGTAAAGTATTATGGAAAAAGGAAAGACAGTTTCGAGTAACAGGTTCAAGATGTTATGCCCTCTACACGTATACAAAAAATAAGACAGCAAATTGGGAGCAAAAATCACAGCAATATTTTTATCCAAAGGCGTTTAAAAAAACAGCGGCCATGAAGGACGGCATTAAATATGAATCATCAGCGAGATCTGCCTATGAAGATTACACTGGCGTTTAAGTTAAGAAATAGGCCTAGTTGTACCAGAAATAAATCCTTGGCTAGGATATAGTCCAGACGGTGTGACTTTAGATGAGAATGGAAAATCTAACAAATTAATCGAAATTAAGTGTCCATTCGCTGGCAAAACGAAAACTATATCAGATGTGGTTCAATCTCTTAATTATTTAAATAAAAATTTAACATTAAAAGAAAAAAGCAACTATTTTGCACAGATTCAGCTTGGAATGGCAATCTTGAATGTAGAAATAACCGACTTTATTATATATGCATCTATCGACAATAGTTTTCGTATTCTAACAGTTGAATTTGATCACGAATTTACAAATAATATGTTAAAATCTTTAAAAAATGTTTACTACAATGTAACGTTGCATCACGTTTGTATTAAGGAGGGTTTTGCGGAATAAATTGATTGATTAAAATAAAATAAACTTTTTTTTAAATACAAAAACCAATAATTTATTTTTACAAATAGTAAAAAGTCTTATTAAGAAAAATTAAGAGTGAAATTTATCATCCTTGAAAATGGGACTACTTAGGTTCTGCACATAGAATAGTTATGATCTTCTCGCTCTTTGGTACAAGGCATGAGGACATTTTACTGCCCAGTATTTCGAATACTTTTAGTCTTTGGTTGAGTCTTTCAACATGCACTCTTGCACTTGCAATATCTGCATTCTCTACAGCATCATTTTCAGAAAATTGAACCTTATCTTTAAGGAATGACGGTCTAATTAGTTTCACATCATAATCACAACACAATTCATCTATCAGAAAACCTTTGTCTACCATAACCGACACACCTTTCTCTAGTCGTTGCAACAAAAGACTCTGTTCAAATATTGCTTTATCCGATGCTCTACCTCCGTAAGCTTTACTGACAAAAGATATTATACCACCTGGTGTTACTCCAGTCATAAATTTTATAGTATATCTCCCTTTATAAGTCGAGTAAGTTGTTATTTGACAACATAAGTTTTTTGGCCTTTGTATTTCTATTTCGGTGCAGTCTAATATTATGCGAGTATCAGGGTAATTAGTAAAACATAATGGCATATTCCTTAAGATTTCATCTCCTGATGGAAAGTGAATACATGGCTCTAAAATTTCACTTAAAATATCCAACATGTTACAAATAATCTCTGAACAATATCTTACACTAATCGTTGGGAACGAAAAAGACAGAAACGAATAACTTAAATTCTGTTTCAGTTTCATAAAAGTCATTAAAACTCTTTCACGAATACTTAATACACCAGTGTTTAAGTGTGGTGCAGCTATTTTAACAGCAGCTACGATACTATCAAACAATTCAAAATTTTGAATCCCGGTGGCAGTGCTCAATTCTTTATCAGTCTTTAAAAAATGTAAAAAGCAATTTTCAGTTAAATCTCCACTTTTTACTTGCACTTCAACATCAATTAAAATTTTTTTCTGAGGAACATCGCTGGATTTTTCTTCTATATTAACTTCTTCAACAAGGAATGTATCATTCTGAACAGCAATATTATCCTCTTCAGTCAGAAAACAATTGCATTCGGTGTCTTTTTCCTTCGCATTTAATTTAATATTTTTCTGACAATTTTCCAGTCGAATTTGCCTTTCAGTAATTTTATTATTTGAAACATTAGTAGTCTCTACGCTGGAAAGTGGCAAATTAACAGATGGTACACGAGTTTTTTTCAAAAACCTTGCTCCAGCTGGACAATCTAAAAAAAAAGAATATTATTTTTCAAAAGTTTAAAAAAGATAATTATTTTTAAAAAGTTTAAGTTCTTTAACTAATTATTATTATATAACTAAATAACAATTTTGTTTTTGTCAAATGTACATATATTTATTCGCTTAAACTATTGCATATAAAATATAATATAGCTGATTACATTTTGAGGTTAAATAATAATTGAGATTTATAATGTGATAAAATACTGTTAAAATTTAATAATTACTAATAAAAACTATAAAAATAAAAAAAGGTTGCTTCTAGAATAGCGACAATTTACCTGGTCTTGTGAATACAGAGTAGTCATCTTTGGTGAAATGAAGTGAGCAAACTCGCATAGTTGGTGTCACTTTTTTTCCCATTTTTTAAATTCTCTCCCACAACACTCTCCTGTCAATAAGTTCATTTTGTCCAAATTTATTTAATTTGTTGACTTTTATTTCACCGGCTTTAGGAAAGCGGTGAAAACTTAATTCCGGGTTGTTACGAGCTTTGCTATTGCAACCGAAAACAGAGCAACATATCTTGCTTTTGGAGTTTTTTGGTGGAAATTTCACTCTGGCCTCCATAACTAATTGTAATTACATTGGTGTATTATACAATTGTCATATGGAAAAATTAACTGTCAATTCGCTTTATTCAAGCCGGCGACCTACTCTTTTGGGTTCTGATTTTCGCCACCAGAGAGCGTATCACAGTTTAGCCATTCCCAATATCTTATATGATAGGGATTAACATGTATGTAAACGCTATAATGTGAAAGTTAGAGGATTTCACGTATGGGTACGGCATGGGTTTAGCTTATCGATCTAGAGGGTTACATTATGTATATATTTTTATTTTTATTATTTATTTTTTATTATTAATTACCGTCGCGCAAATATTTACGAAGCTTGCCGTAATCCATTCGTTTGTCTTCCTTGTTGTCGCTGTTGCTCGTGCTAGGTTTTTCCTCGATCCTTGCATCTTTGGTGGGGATAAATGTAGTCAGTTCAAGGGCTGATGCCTCTGGGTTGGTGTTTTCGGAGGGGGCATTCTTCCTGCTGCTGAGGTGTAGGAGCAGGTAAGTGATGGAGCTCCACTACCCTGATGACTAAATCAATTATTAGCTTGGCCAGGCGAATTAGGAGGATAATGGCTAGCACTTCAGCGCTTGCCGAATCGAACGTTATGAAGCCCTTCCAAAGGTGCAGTCCGGTGTTTTCGGCGATCCTTTCTAGTGACTCCTCGTCGAGTAGGTTGTGGAGTGAAATAGTTCCGCGCGGCACGTTGCGTCCCATGGCTCTTTGCGCCAATGTATTCAACATGGATGGCTTCTCTATCGGGAACATTATATGATTCCTCAACCGGTCAAGATCTTCTGTTGAGTAAATTCCGCTTGTGGCGAGGTTAGACGGGCTCACATATTTCCACTGAGATTTGCTCAAAGGTTGTATCGTAGGAGAGGGTAGGGCCTCCATCAGACGCAGCATCAATTTATACCATGAATCGTCGACCCTACACATCGTCGGTAGGACCTCGTTACAATCCTTGACGGTTCCGCTTTTGGTAAGGACCCGTGATCGCGAGAGCATGAAGAACGTCATATTATTGTGGAAGACGGACAGCTCGTTATAATAGTATTCGGTACGAATTTCGGCAAGTTTTGCATTAAACGCCGCTTCTTTGTTGGACAGCGGGCGATCCCGCTTCCACACCCACTCCCCGATCTGTGGCCTCCACTGTGGCAGCGGAAGTTGTAATGCCTCTCCTGGTGCTGGAACGCACGAGCCAACTGAATTTTTACGAGGTCGTACGCTTCTGTTAATCGGCGGTGCACGGTCGACGGTGGAATAGATTTGCCGCGCGGCGCGTTTTTCCCGGGGCGGCGTAATTCGCGGCCGTGATTCAGGAACGCGGGTGTTAACCGGTCGCGTCGTGCGTTGCGGTATTGTACGCCAATTGGAGTTCTGGCAAGTGCTCATCCCACGTTTTGTGTTTTTTCGCGTATTGCGCGATCATCGTCTTGATCATGTGATTCGTACGTTCCACTGGATTGCAGTGGGGTGCGTACCGGTGTAAATCGATGGCGGATCCCGCAGTCGTTTAGGAGCTTGGCGAGTTGCTTGGACTTTAGTTGCGTGCCATTATCCAATAGAATTTCGTCCGGACATCCGTGTCGGAGGACAATGGCCTCGGTTATATACTTTACAATTGCCGGCGTAGTTGCTCGTCGTAGCGGTCGGAGCTCGACCCATTTCGTGAAGCGGTCTTGCATATTAAGGAGCCAGATATGGCCAGCGGCGGAGCGCGGGAACGGGCCGATAAGGTCGATGGTGACCTGCTGCCACGGATGGTCGAGCGCGGTCGAGTGCAATTGTCCGGCCGGTTTTTCTTGCACGACTTTGTGGGCTAGGCACGTCGGGCATTTTCAGACGTATCGGGCAATGTCGCAGAACATACCGGGCCAATAATATCGGTGGGCGATTTTCGCGATTGTTTTTGCTATTCCAAGGTGGCCGGCGGTGGGCGCGTCGTGGCATCGTTCCAAAATCGCGGCTCGTTGATCCTTCTGTACGCACTCCTTCCATTGTTCCCCCGCCGGGGTATCTTTGAAATCGAGACTGTGTAGTACGTGCTTCCACAGCCGACCGTGGTTGATTCGGAAATCGGGTGTTTCGTGGGGCGTGGTGTTGTTACGTCCGCCCCATCACAAAATCCGGGAAAAGTTAAAAACTTTATATAAAACACAAAACTGCGTAGATATAAGAGCGACATTACGTAGATATAAGAGCGTCATTGTATCGTGCCCCCAATCACAAGAAGAACAAGACGAACCTTCTGGTACACCGCTAGACACGACCCTGCGCTAGGAAGCCCGTCCTCGAGAGTAATCCAGATCCTTCTAGAAACCTCCGGATCCTTCCAGAACATTCCAGAACCTTCCCGAACTTTCTCGAACCCTCTAGAATCCGTAATATAGCAACAGGGAATCAACTGGCGCGTATCTCGTTCTACCGATTGGCCAACAAGTGCCTAAAACGCGACAAGGTGGAGTTAAGCATCGCACCCGGTTGAACCGTCCCCTACACCCCGCACCTTTGAATCCAGAACTAGGAGTAGAGTATACGGAGGACCCCGAGTACGAGAAGTATTTCGCTATGAACATAACGCACACAAGGCGGTCGCGAATATAAGTACCAGTGACCGAAATCCAGTACACGCGAGTGATAACAACGAAAACTACGTTTAGTCCTACGTTCGACAATCGAAAAAAGAATCGAACAAGCTACCAGGCATTTTTCGAGGACCAGGCTTACAAGCTGATCCCGATAACAGAACCTGAGTATCCTCGTCTCCCATCTTGAAAATTAATTACGACTGTGGTTGCCGCGCGGCGCCTACCGAGACGGCAACATTTAACCACGTTTTCTCGCGAGCGCTCGACCGCGCCGACTTAAATATATAAACAAATTCGGTAACAACATTCATTGCCCTGATCGATACTCTCACCGACGATCTCGTCGGACGACAAAAGTTGGACGGGCATATAGTGGAGTGGCACCATCGCGAGTCGCAGAGAGTCGCATGGTATTTTTGGGGACGCATCCTCCACATACCATCGTTACATCCAACCATACACTCCTCTCCATCACTATCATCCATGAACAACATCGACATACGTATCCCCAAACGACGATTAGGGAGGACGAGCACGATATTTGCAACGCCGTGCCGAGATTCTATACAAGTATAATAGTAAAGGCTCATAAGATTATAAATCATTCGAAGAAAGATGGAGCGTGGAGCCGTAACAAGGTGTTGGTGTACATATATTCTATACTTTATTAAGTAAAGAAGAACGAATTGTAATGTACATACTGTACATATACATATATTCCAACTTAATAGATTGCGCGCCGATTATTTGTCGGACTTGAAACACAGCTATCTTGGAAAATTAATACCCTTCCCTCCCCGGAATTAAATCGACACGATTTAATTATTTAAAAAAACGAAAAACTGTAAAGAATTTATTGCGAAAAATATTACCTCAGCCAGGATTCGAACCTCCCTCATTCCGTGAAGGGTGTCGTACCAATTCGACTACCGAGGCATGTGGTAATATTTTTCGCAATAACCAGTTAATAATAAATTTGAAGAAACGCATGTCTAGCCCGCGTATATAAATATAATAGTAAAGGCTCACAAGATTATAAATCATTCGAAGAAAGATAGAGCGTGGAGCCGTAAAAAGGTGTTGGTGTTCATATATTCTATACTTTATTAAGTAAAGGAGAACGAATTGTAATGTACTGTGACGTTGCGGTTTTGCCGCCTCGTGGCAGCGCCCCGCCGCCGTCACAAGGCGCGGATTTCGTGCCTGAGGACGGTCCAGGGAGTCGATGCGAGATCTCCAGGGGCATGATTAATCGCGTTTCCGTAATTTGATCCCTTTTATTTTTATTTTGTATAATACGTGGCGCCTCACCGAAACGAGACATGGATCTTCGAGGGAATGCGAGGGAATACGAGATGGAACGAGCCAGGAGGATCGCGGGAGGAAATCGATCGGCGAAAGCGGACCGCGGCGAGGCTTGCGGGCCGTCGAGCGCGAGGGAGCGCGGAAGGACACGCGCGCAGCGCATGACACAGCGGCGGGCGAACCCATAGAGAGCAGGGCCCCGGCGCCGGGGCAGAAGAAATCTCACCTGCTCTCCTTCCCTACAGACCGGATTTTGGGGTGGATGGCCACCATTCCCGGACCGAGAGGGAGGAACACGAGGGAAATAGCGTCCCGTCCGCTACCGGGATCCTTCCCGGGAAATCGCTGCGCAAGCGAAGGGCCCATTAAGCGCCCCGCGGGAGCCGCGATTGACAGCCCTGCGCAATGATACATCGCGAGCCTGCGAGCTCGCCCCTAATTGGTCCGCGCTATAGCGTTGAGGGGCGCGAACGCCCCGGGTGGGGCGCGTCATCGATTTCTCTATCGAGCGAATTTTCGGTAGCACTTTCTGGTCGTCCTCCGGCGCGAACACGCTCGTCTCGCGTATATTGCTTTCAACGATTGCGATCCTGAAGGCCGCATCTCAGCCCCGACGACGGCGAGCAGTACTTCGAGAGGGAGCAGATTATTGGTGAGGTTGCCTCGCGTAAAATTTGATACAGCCACGACACCGCCCTCCGGGTCGCGCTCTCGCTCGGGATTAACGTCTGATTTGTGACCTCGCGTTTAATTGTTCGTCGACCCGGCATTTATTGAGCGATCGACAGCGAAAGCGAGGGGCGCCGGAATGGTCTCGTGGCCAAGGGATCGCGAACGACCGCCGCAAGCTCCTGGAGATCGCGGTAGGCGCGTCTACGACGAATTTCGATGCCGCAAATACGCCATTTCTCGCGACTTCCGTGTTTGCGACTGCGTGCTTTATTGCGTCGTAATGCTTGCCGCGGAGAATTAGAGTTCACGCGCCGTGACCGTGATATACCTGTTCAATTACTAATTGCGTTAAGATATGACTCGCGTGGAATGCTTACTTGCGTTAGGATATGACTCGCGTTGAGTTACTGATTGCGTTGTAATATTACTCGCGTTGAATGCTTGCTTGCGTTAGAATATGACTCGCGTTGAACTATTAATTGCGTTAAGATATTACTCGCGTTGAATTATTACTCGCGTTGAATTATTACTCGCGTTGAATTATTACTCGCGTTAGAATAATTACTCGCGTCCCGTTATTCCTTGCGTTGGAATCTTTTGCATTATTGCGTTAGACTATTATTCGCGTTAGGTTTAGGATTCATTGGCGACAGAATTCTCTCGCGGCAGTGACAATTGCGTTCTTGCGCGCCGAGCGGGGTGCAGCACCTTGTACTTCGCGTTTCTTACTCTAGTATTGCGTTCTCGGTTTATTCTTCCACTCTGGCGGTTATTACTGTGCAGCTAAGTAACTTCGATACTCAGTTAATTCCCTGATTACGATTTCGCCTTGTTTCTGTTCTTGCTTAGTCGAGCCGACTTTCGATTGCGCGTGTTATTATATGTGACCTCAGTCATGTTCTCGATTACATACTGTACGATCTCGCGTTCACTTTCATGTTACGATAGTTGCGTCGGTTATCTCGCGCCTATTCGTTGTGTCGAGTTTCGCTATTCGCGATCGGCAGTACTCTTTCGCGCTCATTTCGGTTGTTTGTACCGGAGTCTAATTATAAGTACTTCTTGTTGCGTTTCCTATTAATTTGTTACCTCGCGTTTAATTACTCGGTTATCTCGCGCTAATTCGTCTGTGTCGAGTTCGATTCCAAAAAAGGACATTCTTTCATGTCCCAGTATTCAGTTTGGTTCACTCAATCGTTTACTAAGAATTCGATTCGATTTCGTTCTGACCGTCGCGATACAGTAAGTCGGCAATCTCACATTGATTCACTATTTTATTTCATTACTCATTTATAATAAACATTGTTATCTAACTTTAATGATCTGAGTTCGTGATTCATTCGTCACCCCGCCCGAATATTGCCTTCATCACCCCCGCCCATAGCCGTTAGGTCGAGCTGGCCGATCTTTCGCACGCCGAATCTATTACGTTTTGCGTCGCTCTTTTGGAATTTCGCGATTTTAGTGCACATTAGTGGACGCGAATTTACGCGTCTGACGCCCAATAGAAAGCTTTCGTGTCGAGTTACCGAGCGGAGCGAGAAAATCGGAGAGGCCTACCATCCTACTCTCTCTAACCCTTTTGATCCGTCACACGTCCCGGGTACGACCGGGAGTGAAAAAGACGTGACAGTACATACTGTACATATACATATATTCCAACTTAATAGACTGCGTGCCGATTATTTGTCGGACTTGAAACACAGCTATCTTGGAAAATTAATACCATTCCCTCTCCGGAATTAAATCGACACGATTTAATTATTTAAAAAACTGTAAAGAATTTACAAATAATCGGCGCGCAGTCTATTAAGTTGGAATATATGTATATGTTGTGACGTTGCGGCTCGCCGTACCGTCGCGGCGCCCCGCCGCCGTCACAAGGCGCGAAATTTTGCGCCCACGGACGGACCAGGGAGGCAACGACGAGATCTCCAGGGGTCGTATTTCATCGCGTTTCCGCATTCTGATTACTTTCTTTTCTTTTATGTAATGTAATACGCGCGGCACCTCACCCACGCCACGGCAACTCTTCGAGGGAGTAATCGGCGAGGGAAACCAAGGACGATTGACGACCGAGGAGGGGTGGCAAAAACGGAAGCAGCAGAGATCACGGGCTGGCGAGAGCAACGCGGCAGGCGTGCGGCATGGAGGCAGCGACGGACGGGCCGCCGATAGCGGGGCCCCAGGCGCCTGGGTAAAAACCCGGCTACAGCGAAGGATCTCCAAGCAACATCGGCCTACGGGGTGGCTGGCCACCGCCCCAGGGTCAAACCGGAGGCCAACCGGCACAAGCCAAGTTCCGTCCGCCGCCAGGAACAAAATGTGAGGAGCCGCTACGCCGCCGAGGGACCGTTGCGCGCCCCCGAAGGATCCCCTTGCGACGATCCTGCGTTGATATCGCGCGAGCTTGCAAGCTCGCTTCCGATTGGTCCGCGCGCCCCGAGAGGGGCGACCGCATCGATCTCGTTATCGAGCGAGAATTCGGCGACACTCTCTGGTCGTCCGTCGGCGAGATCACCCGTTCCGTAAAGTACGCGATAGCCACCCCGAGTCGGGGATATCGAATCTTCGTGTCGGATCGAAGACCGTTGGTCGAAGGTGACGGCGAGGAACCAGGAGGAGGCGTATCGCCGGTGAGGTTGCCCGTTATTCTCTCAATGTAAAGCCACGACACCGCCCTCCGGTGCACGCTCTCGCTCGGGATAACGCATGTGAGATCGAGTGTAATTTCGCGATCGACAACGAGAGCGAAGGGCCTCGGGATGGTCTCGTGGCCGCGGAACCGCGGTACAAGCGTTACGGCGAACCCCTGGAGATCGTGATAGGCGCGTTAATGAGTTCGATATCGCGAGTGTATTGCGTCGTCCTCGCGACCTTGGTGTACGGCCGCATACGGGCCGGTACGTCGTAAATTGCGTTACCGTTTCTTCGCGTCGGGAAATTCTTGTGTTCTAGCGTCGGTTTTAGCGTATCGACTGTGTTCGAATTCCGGTATTACGAGTGGATAATTGCGTCGAGCTCCCATCGGTGTCGATGGAGTAATTGCGTTAGATTGGCTCTCGCGTTGAGAAGCTTTCGTTCACCAGCCCCTTGCGTTTGGTATTACTTGCGTTACGTCCTATGGCGTCCCGCCTTGCTCGCGATAATCTCAAAATTTGCGTTAGAAATAGTACTCATTGTATTGTCACAATCTCTGCGCCTCCGTGTTGCGCCCATTTAGAAAATTCTCGCGTAGATTAAGATAGCCGGCGATAGAATTCTCGTACGGGCGTGGTGTTCACGCGCATCGAGCGTGGTGCATCACCAGTTCGCGACCTTTTCCGTTAACTTTCGCATCCCGCGTTATTATTATTATTATTACTATTAAGAGTTTGAGAACTGCGCTTTCCGTGCGCCTACAATGAGCTTTACTGACCGCGATAAAGATTAATTCTGTCGAATTAGTCCAGACATCCCACCACCGGCTATTCTTGATTGGTTATTGGCTTTATTTTGTGTTTGATCGAAGCCGGATGGATAACGTTGTTATTTTCTCGACAACCTGCGCTCAATAAATGTTATTTTCTTTGTTATCTGACTGAGTTACAAATTCACGTGTCACCCCGCCGGATATCGCGCTGCCCTTCATTAACCCCGCCCGTGATTAGGTCAAGCTAGCCGATTCCACGCACCTCCACACATTTCGTTTTGCGTCTCGTTTAGGTTTTCGCGATTTCGTGGACGCGAATGTACGCGTCTGGCGCCCAACATTCGGAACATTTCGTGGAGTGCCGGAGGTGCGCGGAAATCACTGGAGAGGCCTACCATCCCGCTCCCCTAAGTCCTTTTGATCCGGCACACGTCCCGGAGCGGTCCGGGAGTGCAAAAAGTCGTGACATATGTATATGTACAGTATGTACATTACAATTCATTCTTCTTTACTTAATAAAGTATAGAATATATGAACACCAACACCTTGTTACGGCTCCACGCTCCATCTTTCTTCGAATGTTCTATACAAGTATTACTGAACCGCAACCCCCGATCATTGGGACACTGCAGAACATCCCTTGGAGCTCAAATAATCACTCCACCAGGTAAGTGCGCGTGTTCTTTTATAAATATAAGCGGCATGAATATGCCGCCTTCGCGTTCCCTTACGCATCGTCTCTCGTCTATGACTGCTCAGATCACGCGCAATCTGCGTATTTACCCCGTTTTACCGAAACCGGTCGAGTAATTATTATCTCTGTGAATCTTGCTATCGTGACTTATTCAGTCAGCAACGCGTTCAGTACGATCTCTTGTTTTGTCATTATCTGCATATCGGATTTCGGTATAATTTGGAGGAGTGCAACTCGTGCGATATTATAATCGGTGAAATTCTTAAGCCCGTTGACTGCCGAACGTGCTCCGAAATAATTCGCGACGTCACTTGTTCAGTGGAACACGAAGGGGAATAATTATTCCTCGATCCAGAGCCTACAATTATCGCCATCTCGCAAATTAACGCGCACTAGACGTATTGAGACGCAGATTAGTGTAGGCCGACCCATTAGAGTTTGGATTGACGAGACCCTCTGGTAATCGGGAGTCGGGAATCCAGTTGTGAATAACCTCAGTCGCGAGTATCCCCAGGGAGAACCCCTTGGTTCGTTCGAGCCGACAAGCGACTACGTCTCGCGTGCGATCCGAGTTCTGCTGTGCAGCCGCGATCCGTCGGGACGTCACAATTTGTAAACTTTCATTTTTTGTTCTTCATTTTATCGGTAGTTGTCGGTATCAAGTACTATGTTGTGAGGGTGATTCGGGGGTCCTAACGTGAAATATTATTAGCAAGATTACTCGGTGTTAGGTAATCGACAAGAATTAAAAACTTCTTCAGTTTACGTACTAATTGAAAACCAATATTGTTTCTTGTAAAGGTATATACGAGGACCGGTTTCAGACGACAAGCGGTATTTCTTGGGACCATTCGGTTAGAATATTATTCTGTGATGAAAGCAATTGTTACTGAAGCCCTAACATTGTAAATAGTGATTACGTGATTTATACTTGCCATTCTTTGGTATTTAAAGGTAAATTGAGGCTCTGTATTAATAAATGAGAAGGAAAATAAGACTCGTTGAGAGCCGACGCGATTGTTGTTACGCAAATCATATATTGTTCAACAATAATTACATAGAATCACGTACAGACGTTTTGACTCGAATTTGCGTCCTCTTTAATATAAAAGTTACTACCATTTATCACAGTAGATCTTCTCTCTCAATATATCAAGTGAAGTCAAAATTGTTAAAGTCATAAGAAATAATTATATATTATTATATTAAAGGAATCTCTTCGCCAAATAAAGTCGATGACACAAATGCCACGCAAGGACAATCTATTTTGGGACAGTGGTTGATACTCGCTGTTCTTTGATATTTAGCTATATCCATGCGTTCTAGTTTTATTTTCATTATTCATTCCGAATTTTTATGCTATACTAATATCGATGTATATCACAAAATCGTTAATTGATCTTGGCAACAATTACAATAGAATTTGTTTCAATGCTGTCCTACATTGAGATGCTAACAAAGTGCTATTTTTTTTACAGATTGCGTATGACCTCAACGTATTTATAACAGAAATTGTTCTGCTTATAGTTTATCAGTAGATATTAATTTTTCGTTTTGCATTGTAGCAATACTTATGAATGTAGAGCTACTGAGCTATAAAGTGATTGCTTGGGTCGTAATCATAAATAACGATGTCAACATTTGTGCGTACCGCTATTTAGCTATCCGCAAATAATAGCGTTACGTTAGGCGTCGATTTTTTAAGAAATATAGTACTATGGCTAATTGTCAATGACATTTTAATTTTCGATTATTCATTTGTAACGGTACTTATGGGTACTATACACTGTGTTGTGAGGGTATTTACTTTTTTTTTTATACGTGTGGAAATCTCCCATTGGGATCCCGAGACTAGCCCGGTTTGCCCAGTGGCCCCCTCCTTGATGAGAGGAGGAAGATCCCCCTGCCCTCCGGGGCGAGAAGCAAGGGGAGTGCCGGATTCCATGCATGTACATCGCGGGGATACTACATACATGGCCTACCGGCTAAAACCACACGAGTGTCCAGCTATGCGTCGACTGGGGGGCGCCCGGGAACAGTTAATATTGCGTCCGTTGCGCCCCCCGACGCTGAGCCTTAATGTGGCTCCCAGCTCTGAGCCTATCGGTTCTGTGGCTCGCCTAGAGCCCGCGTATCTATGTGTGGCGGGGTGTGGACACCACCCACCCCGCCACTCCTCCCGTTGTTTTGGGAGATATGGTCGGCGTCCGGATTCCTCGCCGAGACGCCGACCTCCCATCCCACGGACCCCGCCCTCGTCGGAGGGGAAGGCCCGGGGGTACAGTCCTGCTCCTGTCGCTTACGCGAGAGTGCTCCCGACTTGTTGAAAGTCGGGGGGTGGGCCTTTGGTAGGCCCGCAGCGAGTCTTCCAGCCGCCATGCTCCCGCCAGAGCGGGTTGCAGGCCTTAGTGGGGCCCACAGCGATGGCGGCTGGAGGGGAAGAGACTTCTCCGCAGCGGAGTCTCGTTCCCCACGCTTGGCCAACCGTGATGCTTCCCCCGAAGGGGGGAGAGCGGGCCTTAGAAGGCCCACAGCAATCACGGTTGAAGGAGAGGATCCGCCGGCGCGGGGGGATCTCTTTCCCCGCGGCGGATCCTCTCTGCCTCTTCCTTGGAGGACATTACCTGGCCACAAAAGGCCAGGAATGCCCTCCAACGATCCTCCCTCCCGACTATTGCCGCCACAAGAGCCGGGAGAGAGAGATCCCCGCCAATGGCGTTCACCAGGACACGGCGCTGCTCTGCTCACGCCGGACAAAACTCTAGCGTGTGCTGCGCCGTGTCCCGCTTCTCGTCGCAATGGTGGCACCCGGAGGCGGCCTTTTTTCCAATGCGACACAAGTACTCACCGAAGCATCCGTGCCCGGTGAGCACCTGCGTCGCATGATACGCTAACCCGAGTCCCCGACTGCCCAGCCAGTCCGCCAGGCAGGGTCGGCCAGCGTCGACGGTCCTCTTGCCGGCCAAGGCCGGATCGGCAAGGTACTCCCGCCACTTCTCGACGAGGACCGTCCTCTCGTGGACCCTTATGGCTGTGCGAATCCTGTCGGTTATCGGCACCCCCTTGCTCGCACCTCTCTCGTGCTCTTATGCACCTCGGCGTGCTGCCGAGCCGCGAGCTCCAACAGGGGGAGCCCCGACAGGGTCATCGCCGCCGCGTGAGACACGGTGCAGTACGCCCGTGACACTCTCAGGGCTATGGGGCGTTGGGCACGGCGTAGCTGTGCCCGTATCCCCGCCGAGCCCTTCGCCACAAAGGCCCAAATCGGAGCCTCGTAGAGTGCCACGGCGTGCACTATCGCGGCGTACAGCCGGCGAGCGCGACCGCTCGCCCCTCCCAGGTTGGGCATCAGTCTCGCGAGAGCGAGACGCCCTGAATCCTGGGAGCCAGACGAGCGAAATGCCCGCCGAAGCTCCAAGTGCTGTCCAACCAGAGGCCCTGGAGCTTCATCTGGGCCCCCACAGGGACTCGGGTTCCCTCCACCAGTATGTGGACCCCAGGCGGCTTCCCCCTAGACCGTTCGTAAAAGAAGACGGCCTGCGTCTTCTGGGGAGCCACCTTTTCATGGCCGCCACCATGCGGGCCACCGCTACGTTGGCGAACCTTCTGGCCTCCTCCCAATCGCCGCCCTCGACCCCCAGGAAGGTGTCGTCGGCAAAGCCGTTGACCTTGCGACCACCCGCTTACAGGTCGCACCCGGCGTTCGGAAAGTTCCCGACACTGGCGATAACCCGGCTCACCCACGAGGCGATACGCGGCATGACGGTGCTGCTGGCGGAGGAGGCTGCCAAAGGTAAGGCGCGGACGGCTCAAAACATGCCGTCACTATCGCCCCTCGATACAATCGAGGGGGAGCAGGGCGACCGGCTGGACGGGGGTGTGCCGGAGCTAGTCCTCGAGAATAGCGGCCCACGAGAAGCTAAGGAGAGGGACGGCACGGATAGTGAGAGCTTCCGGAGCCCGGAGTCCGGGGACGAGTCCGCCCCTGGAATAAGCGCGAGCGCTCCGAGGACGGGATGCAGCAATATTGAGTTTCATTTCGTTATGGTTGATTATCGGTTCGACACCCGTCCGGCGTAAACCTAGTTGTAAGGATAGCATAGGTTAGAAGTAAGTTTCGTGCCACGTTGGCCCATATAGTTATTTAGCGTTAGGATTATATTGGACGAAGACGTCCAACTTCCGCCGGTTTATAGGAAGTTTTGTTTATTTTCGGCTCTTGCGATTTTTAGTTACGCGCGTCGAAACCGGCGTATAAAACGCGCTTTACGGCAAGAGCCACACGTAATCTTTGGGATTACGGGGTGCATGACGCATCCCGGAGACGCGGCAGACACGGACGCGTGATCGAAATTGAGATCGGTCGACGTGTCGGTAAAATCCGAAACTAACGATGCGAGTCGCGGGAGAGTAGCCCCTGACAATAAAGTAGAGCCCGATAATCGATCAGGGACAAACAGCGGCGAAATCCGAGACCACGCGATATCGGTCGGTAAGACAGGTCCCTGACGCGAAGAGACCACCCGACAAGTAGTCAGGGGGGTCGGCACCGGGATCTGTCCAGTGGTCAGCTAAATCGAGCACCGCGCGTCATCTGCGAGAAAGAGGTATCCCTGACGCATCAGAGAGGCCCAATATACCGTCAGAGGGGGTCGGCGTCGAGATCCGGGTAAGGGTGCGCGATTTCGCGGACAAGTCGGCGATCTCGCGAACGACGCGGCATCTCCGAGGAGGGGACGCGGAAACGAGTTCCCCAGGTCATAAGTACCGGTCAGGGGGGGTCGGCGTCATTGGCCGACGTAGTGCAGATCATCCGGACGTCTTCCCCGAGGACGTTACCCGGATGCCTCATCAGGAGCATAAAAACGACGGGGCGCGCACGTCGGCGTCAACGAAAAGCGAAAACTGCCAGAGTTGGAAAACCACTACCCTGGGGTCGAAAGAGTGACTATTCCCGAAGGTACTCGTGGTGGAATTTTCCACGGGAACGTTCGAGAACGCGAACACGGTAGAACCGCGTGAACGAGAAAGAGAAAGTCGGCACGGCCTGGTACCGCGATGCAATAAGGCAGCGGAGTGGGGGGCCGTAGGCGATGGTGGGGAGCCACGGAGAGCGACGTAGCTCGAGGCAGTCTCTCGTGGATCGTCGGACGGGTAACTAAAATTCGCCGCATATACGTCGTCGCGTAGAAACTAAGTTCCGCGATAGTAAATCGATTGCGCGCGTACGCTCATCACGACATCCGTAACAAACGGGACTGGGGGGGGGGGGGGACGGTACAAGAAGACTGGGGCGATACATCTGTCAAAGAATAACGCAGGTGTCTTAAGGCCAGCTCAGCGAGGATAGAAACCTCGCGTAGAGCAAAAGGGCAAAAGCTGGCTTGATCTCGATGTTCAGTACGCATAGAGACTGCGAAAGCACGGCTTATCGATCCTTTTGGCTTGAAGAGTTTTCAGCAAGAGGTGTCAGAAAAGTTACCACAGGGATAACTGGCTTGTGGAGGCCAAGCGTTCATAGCGTAGCATAGTTCATAGGAACGCCCGCGAAACGCGTTATTGTTCGTCATACATCGGCGAATCGGTGCTGCGTCACCGGAAAATTGCTTGTGCGCCGTTAGGCGAAAGGGCACTTGTGCTCAGCGATACGTGTCACCTAAAAAGTGAATAAAAAAGAAAAGTGAGTAAATAATCACGCCTGATTGTTCGTAATATAAAGTTCTATCGGTGTTATAGTGAATTAATACGAGAAATTGAGAATTATACGACTTTACTTACCAAGGTCGAAGAAGGTCACGGGTGTCAGCCATCTTGTGAACCATCAAGATTAGTGAATAAATAATCAAGCCTGATTGTTGCTAAGGAGCGGATTAATCGTCAGTACGGTGAATATTTTGAAAATTTTGCGCATTTACGAAGTTTACTGACCAAGGTCGGCAAAGGTCACGGGTGTCAACCATCTTGAGAACCGCGACTACCAGTGAATAAATAATCGCGCCTGATTGTTGCTAACGGTCCAATCTATCGTCAGTACGGTGAATATTTCGGAATTATTGCGAATTAACGAAGTTCACTTACCACTCTCAGCGGAGGTCACGGTGGTCAACTATCTCGTGGATCGCGATGGCTAGCGAATAAATAACTACGCCTGATTGTTGCTAAGGAATGTATTAAACATCAGTACGGCGGATTATTTGAATTTATTGCGATTTAGCGAAGTTCACTTACCACTCTCGGCGGGAGTCACGGTGGTCATCCATCTTGTGAACCATGATGATCAGAGGATAAATAACCGTGCCTGATAATTGCTAAGGAACAAATTAAACGTCAGTACGGCCCATTATTTGGAATTTTTGCGATTTAACGATTTTGCTCAACTCGGCGATCTCCTCCGTCCACCAATACGCCGCTCGACGTGGACAGGGCTTGGATCGGGGCATGCCGGCGTCACACGCGGCGGCCATGACGTCTCCGATCCATTTTGCTGCCTCGTCTACGTCGGCGGAGATGTCGGTCAAGACATCGTCCGTCCATAAGGAGGTCTGGACTGCGGCCCTGAACATGTCGCGGTCCAGCCTCCTTAATGCCCATCTGGGGAAACTGCGCGTCAGCTGCTCCCGGCGGCGGGCCACCGGGAGGGGGGGTGACCTGGAGGTTCATCTCGATGAAGAGATGGTCCGACATACTCTCCACCTCCTCGGCCACCCTCCATCCTGTTATGAGGCGTGCGGCGGGGGGGCTTACCCATGTGATGTCCACTATGGAATCCCCCCTGTGCCGCACGCAGGTCTGCACGGACCCGGTGTTGATCGTACATAGTCCCAGGCCCGCCGCCCATCTCTCAAGGACCCTTCCCTTGGCATTTGTGACCGGGACCCCCACAACGTCGACTTGGCGTTGAAGTCCCCGGCCACTATCGTCGGTCCAGTGGGAAGTAGCCTTGACGCAGCCCCAGAGGGCGTCTAAATACGCCTTATATTGGGCCACGTCCGTGTTGGGAGATATATACACCTCCACGATCGAGACGTGGCCCCACCTGACTGCAACGTACCCGTCGCCTGCCTCGAATCGAGAGCAGGCGACCGGGTCGTCCGTCATCCGCCAAGTTATTGCGACGGAGCCGCCCAGTTTGAGTGGTCCGGTGGGACCCGGTACGGCTCCGCCGCGATCCCCAGGCCACTGCCGCGCTCAGCCATGGTATGCAAAAATACATCCTGGACCGCGCGGCAGTGATTTAAGTTGGCCTGTAAGATCTTAGAGAAGGGAGGCATTACTGCTCTTGCTCATCTGAGGCCCTCCCTCTCTCCTCATTCTCCTGCCTCTCGGTAGGTTGTTTCCGTCGACGGTCCTAGCCCCAATTCCTGGCCACAAGTGGCCATCGTTGTTAGGGACTGTGTCCTTGTCAGCCCCTTCTTCTCCTCCCTGTTCGGCCTCTTCCTTTGGGTCTTGGGCCTATGGCCGCAATATTCCCCGCCTTTTTCCTCTTCTTCGTCGTTCACTGCTGCCCTCTTTTTCGGCACTTTGAACGCGACCGTACTTATTAACCTCGGAGGGCAGGGGCAGGGAGGATCTGCCTCGACCTCCATAGCCTCCTCGGCGTTCTTCCCTTTGAGGACAGGCTTCACTGCGGGCTTCGCTGCGTTGGCCTTCCTTCGGGTCGGGACACACGCCTTGCCCCCGGCCCTGCACCCGGCCGGCCTGCCGAGGTCGGAACACACCGGGCATCGAGGTTTGACGTCGCACTCGCGTGCCCGGTGGCCCTCCTCGCCGCATCTATAGCAGCAAGAGCCCCTGTCTATTTCGCTAGTCCAGTGCGCCCTAACGTGGCCCCCCCTCCAGGCATCTGAAACACTGGAGGGGCCTCGCTTCGAGCGACTGCACCCTGGCGACGAACCAACCCAGCTGCAGCTTGTTTCCTCTGCTCACGACTGCATTGATCGCCGCCACCGGACACTTGACCCAGGCCGTTTTCATGCCATTGGGGCCTTTACGGAGCGGCCCGACTTGCACCTGGGTCAGTGCACAACCGCCGGCCTCGGCCCCTGCGGTCGCGATCTCCTCTGAGATTGAGTCCTCGATGTCAAGTATTCTCAGTTTACCTGTCTTTACAGGCCTTGACACCTTGACTCCTTTTCTACCGGCAAACAGCTCCGCCATGCGACCGGCCAGCTCATAGCTCCGACTGCCTTGTTGGTCATCGGTTTGGTCTTCGCGTTCTTAGTCGCGGGCTGTTGTGCGGAGTTCTGCTTCTCCCCGGCTGCCTTGCCTCCCGCGTTCACCTTCTGTTGGCCCCCTTTCTTTTCCTCCCCACCACTTTTGACCACGGCTGGATTTCCGTAGTACTGGTGGAGAGAGTGGGGTCGGTCATCTTCGTTGGTGCCCTCTCTGCCTTTGCCTTCGCCACTGTACCTCCCGGCCCAGACATGGGAGCCGGCATTATTGCCGAGGTACCTGCCAGGCCGGGTGTGAGAACTGGCTTGGGTGTGGCCTTGGCCACTTTCGATTTCCCCTTGTTTTTAGCAGCGGGGACTGCCTGCCTCTTTTTACCACCATCTCCCTTGCTCGCTTGAGCGCGGGGGGCGGCGGAGGCTTTTGATGAATAAGAAGCAGTGTTTTCCGTCGCGGTGGGCTTTCTCGATGCGGAGTGCCCCGAGGTGGCCATCAAGTTCTCGAACATGTCTCTCAATTGTTCCAAGATATTGTTCGTGATCCTCTCCTCCATAGTCTGCTCCGTCGATTGCGTTGCGCCTCTCGGTGGGACAGCTTCCTCCAGAATCAGGGGCCCTGCTTTCCCAAAGAGGGCCTGATCACTGGAGGCATACTCTTTTCGTCCAGATCAGCCAGTATTTGTAATCGCCTGGCTTCGGCGGCTTCAGCCTCCCTTCTCTCGGCGGCTTCCGTAGCTTCCCTCTCCTCGTCGGAGAAATCGTCAATAATTGGGTTGACTCTTCCCTTGCTCCTGCGCTTACTCCTGCGTTTACCATTAGTATTGGGCGAGTCTGGGCCGGTGTTGGGAGGCTCCTCTTCTTCCACCTCCATCGGCTCTTCCCTCCTGGAGGAGAGAAAATGCAAGCTTTTCACCGCTTCCTGAAGTCGCCTATTCTCCTCCCTTAGCGCGGCTATCTGAGAACGGAGCTCATCGAGTTCCTCGTCTCTATCCGTTTTATCGCCCTGGTCCATTCTTTGGATCATCTGGCTCACCGCTGCCGTGATGGTAGCGGCCGCGCCATTGAGATTACCCTTGTATGTACCATTTAATTTAGCATTGAAGCAGATCTTATCGATCACTCTCACTTCGTCTAAGATCCTTTTTTTTTTAACGTTGGGAAAACTCATCATGAGTACCCCCGCCCCCGGCGGTGGGGCGGGCGGTTATGCCGGACTCCTACCGGCTAAAAACCCAACGTGTGGCCTACCCTGGCGTATCGCAGGGGCCTCCCGGGAACTGGCTATCATTACTTCCGGGAGACCCCTCACCGAACCCTATCCGAGGGCTCCCTACCCGCCCGAGGGAAGCCAGAGAAGCGGGCAAATACCCCGACCTCCCCAAGCCCCCCCCGGGCCCCCCGCTACGCACGCCCGGTGGCGCGCGCACGGGGGATACCTAAGCGGCGACGGGTACCACAATCCCCGCCGCCGCCCCCTAATACGGGGACAGGGTCGAGGCTCAAGTCTCCGCCCTTGAGCCCCGCCCCTCCGCGGGCCGCGAGGGGAGGAGGGCCCTCAGCCCCCCCCCCGCGGCCCACCTCCATCGAGGGCCCGGGCCACGAACCTTTGTTCCCAGCCCGAACCCTCCCGGCGACCCGAGGGAGCACAAGTGGAGGAAATCCCTTAGGGAATCCCCCCGAGCCCCCCCGGACCGCCGGCTTACCCTCATCTAGAGACGGACGAGGAGGGGTGACCCCTAGAGGTCGATCCCCCCTCGCCCATCTCAACCTCCGGACAAGCCGAGGCCTGTCCGGAGGGAGGAGGAGGAGGAGGAACCGCCGTCCCCGGCGGCCCTCGTCCCCCTCTCCACCCCTGGTGAGCGCAGCCCGCCCTCCCCATCAGGTGCCCAGCAGGCAACCCCGAGTCCGCGCAAAGCGGACATCTCGGGGCCGCCGCAGGACACCCTCTGGCCCGGTGACCGCTGACACCACAGCGGTAACAGAGACCGCTGCGGTCCACCGGGGAGGCGCACAGGGCCCCGACGTGACCCACGTCGAGACACCTGTAACACCTGAGGGGGCGGGCTCGGAGCAGCCCCATCTTTGGGCTGCTCCACCCCACCTTCAATCCCTTTTTCATGAGCGTGTTCGCGGCGCCCACCGGACACCGCGCCCACGTCTCACCCATATCCTGAGGGCGACGGACTATCTCCCCGACAGTCACGTCGCCCTCTCTACAGCCGCCATCTGCGGTGATGGCGGCCTTTATCTCCACTGGGGTGACGGAGTCATCCAGGCCCACCAAGCGCAACCCGACGCACTTGGCAGGCCTGGAGACCCGCACCCCGGAACCCTCCAGCGCGGCACTCACCTGCCGCGCCAGAAGGTCCGCCTTCTCTCCCTGCCCATCTCCGGGGACCTCTATCACGAGGCCCCCGGTGATGGCCCGTCTGCAAGATACTTGCCCTATTCCCAGGTCGGCGAGAGAGACCCTCTCTCTCGCCGTCCTGAGGACCTCGGCGTACGTCGCCGGCGACCCCCCCGGGACGGTGACTGTCACCGCCGCCGTTTTCGGGGGAGCCGGCAGCGCAGCCTTGGCCCTCTTTTTCCTACCCGTGGACGGCGGCACCCGCGCCGCCCCCCCCCGTTCCCCCCCCCCCACGGGAATCTCTTCCCGCGGGCGAGGGAACAGGAGCCGCCGCGCCATCACCGACCACCCCTCCCGCCAGTCCCCCCCCCCTCGGCCTCACCGCCGAGGAGAGAGACGGTCTGGCGGGAGCCGTCCTCTCCGATGAGGAGTTACCCCCCACACCAGGGGGGGCCCCCCTCATACCCCTGGCGAGGGAGCGTACCTCCCTCGTCAGGGCCTCCACTTTCTTATCGAGGGCCGTGAGGCGGGAGTTCCCCCCCCCCCCACCGGCCCCCGATCTCCGAATGCCCCCTCTCCAGGGACATCGGTACTCCTATTCTTGGTTCGAGGGGCTGCCTGTATCGCAACCCCTCGAACCTCCTTCTGGGGGGGAGAGAAGGGAGGCGTCTGCGTCGACGCCTCCCCTCTCTCCACCGACGTAGTTATTTCCACCGTCATAGGAGTCATCTCCAACATCCTATCCTTCTCCCTTACTTTTTCCTCCAGGCTCGCATTATGAGCCTCCAGGCTCGTGTTATGAGCCCTTAGCCTACTTATCTCCTCTATCTTCTCCCTTCTCTTAATGAGGCTTTCCTTCAGCCTCTCTCCTAATGATGCCACCTGCCCAACCAGAACGCGCACCACTTCGTACACATTTTCCGCGTACCTAACGTTTTCATCATCCACCGTCTGTTCTACTTCACCTCTCTCATTCTTCTCGTACCCTGGGAGAACGAGGTACTCAAATAAGAAATGATGAACTCTCTCCTGGAGTCTTGACACCGATAACTCCCTGATGCGTTTCCTCAGTAGATCCGGGAACACTTCCAGGTCCTCGTCACTGCACTTTTCCAATGCCTCTTGTATCCTTCTACTCTCCTCTACGTCTTCATCCTCCAAAACCCGTCTTCTCCTCCTCCCCCCCGAAGATACAGAGAGGGAGTCCGGATCCGACTCCGCCGACTTTCTCCTCTTCCCCTTTTCGGCAGCGATCGCCGGTTCCCCCGGCGGGCTCGCTACGGACCCGCCGGGTGGCCCATCATTCGATAACGACGGGAGGGAGGCTGGGACAATACCCCCCTCTCGCCGGCCCCTGGGTGTCCGGTCACTCTGGGGCAGTAACTTCTTTCCATGCTTAGAACTCATCATGTTATTTTCTAAGTTGGTTTGATTTCGGAGTTTTCCTTCTCCTAGGCTGGTTGGCTTCCCGGCCTCACGAGCCCAGCCTGCCCGAGCTCGGGTACCCCGGGCTTGCCACGCCCGTATCGGGGACGCCCCCCAGAGGCCCCGAAGGACCCCCTAAGGCCGCCCCCGACCCCTGGGGGGACGGTTGGGAGAGCAAGCTCACCCTCACGACTCCGTCCGAGCCGGGCGGACTTATTATAGAGGCCGCCTACCTCGCGAGTCCCTTGGGACTCCCTGGTCTCCGCCAGTCCGAAGACTGACGAAGATTATGGTGCTGCTGTGCTCGGGTACCTCGGGTTCGCAAAACCTGTATCAGGGGTGGCCCGGAAAGCCCTCAGATGGACCTCCGGAGTCCGCCCCTGACCCCTGAGGGGTCGTCTAAGATCCTACTCGGCAGGTCGACCGTAGGAGCCATTTTAAGCTCCTCGAAAGCTTCACGCTCCTTCGTCTTCCTGCTTTTTGAAAGAGAGGCCGGGACTGTGGGATCCGTCAGTTCCTTAAGTCTCCTCTCTTCTGCCTTCCTCTCTTTTATGACCTCTTTCAACTTTTTGACTTCGTAGTCTCCAGTTGACCTGGGTCTCCCTCTCTTTCCTTTCTCCTTGGTGGACACCTTGACCTAGAATTTTCCCGCCTGATCCGACGTATCCGACTCATCAGAGTCCTTCTGCTCCAGGGAGCCCGCCGTCACTTGTGAGTCACGGGACGTGTCCCTCGATTCCAGAAGCTTAGACTTAGCCTCCTCTAAGGCTGCGTCACATTTCGCAGTAATTGAGTCGAATCTCGGCTTCCTCTCTTTAGGAGCAGGCATGGCGAAGACCTGGCCTTGCAGGCCACTCGTCCCTGCATGGCCTGCTTGGGAAGCCCGGGAAACGTTCCCCTGGGATTTCAAGGCCTTCCTCTCTTGCAGGCACTTAGGTCCCTTTGCAGAATCTTTGACGGTCCCGCCAGAGAACTTCCTCCTGCCACTCGCCTCTTTGGAGGTGTCCACGGAGGCGTTCTGGAAAGCAGATCTCACCGTCTCCGCCATCTCTACATCTTCGCTAGTAATGTTAATAGTAGGATTTATTTTTAGTTGTAACCCAACCAGCTGCGGCTCTAGGTGATAGGGCGCGCCCCACGGCCGACCAGGAGCTCCTCTCACCACGGCCCACGGCCAGCCGTGCCACAGTGTACTCACCTCCAGAAGTACCACCCTATGCCTCTGGCCCCCGGAAGTAACATCGGGGGCACTGGGTTCCAGCCCCCTACACACCCGTGGGCGAGGCAAGCCTCCTCCCACGGGCTTTCGGGGGTCCCCGGGCTCCGATCCCCGGGGCACCGCAGCGGGCGCCGCCACGCAGGGGGCCCCACGGACGGTTGGCGTGAGGGAGGTCGCACCCCCTCCAACGCCTTACCCGCCGTGGCGACAGCCGTCCGCCGCCCAGCGAGTATTCTCAGCCGGTGACGACGGGCACTCATACTCCGATGGCTGGGTTCGGGAGGGATGCGATCCCCGACCACCGGAGTTATCTTCACCGCTGCCAGCCCATGCATCCGGCAGCAGGACCCGCCGGCCCCGACCCCGGAATACGTCCGGGCGGCCCGACGGGTCCTCTCCCCAAGGTCGCCCCGGCCCCGACCTCGGAATATGTCCGAGCGGCCCGGGGACGACCCTCCACACAGGCGGCACCGTGGGATCACACCCCTAGCGTGCAAGCCACCTGTGTGGGCTTCTACCCCACCTGACCCTGCACTACGTACAGGGCCGAGATGAGGAAGGGAGCCCCCCCACCCCCTCCTGCCGGAGCACCGGCGTGCAATTGAGGAGGAAGAGGGGAGCCTTCCGGCTTTCCTCGGCGAGACGACATCCCTGCCCGCCTCGGGAACCGGGACCCCTTCCCCATACCCCACCCTGGCACGGCGGCAAGGGCAAGCCCCCGCCTAACGGTCCCGGCCGACCGGGCGTTTGAAGTCGGGGTCGCCTTCCCCTACCGGCGATTGGAACCGGCCCGAAGGCCAGTCCCTGAGGGAGTCGCCGGGCTCCCATTCTTCCCTCCACACCGGTCCATAGACCGGGGGAAGGAAGAGTGGACTCTTAGACCCCGTACCTCACCAACGGGTCACCGCGGTAACTTCTACCAACAGAAGTCACATGACCCGCCGGATCCAAGCGGGGAGCCCCCTCACCACGTCAAGGTGGCCCACTACGAGGGGGGTGAGGGTATTTACTGAGACCAAGGGCGTCCACAGGATTTTTTTCAGGGGGAGGCATGATTCAAAATGTTACTTCTAGATTTAGAATACTTATAATTTATTTCATTTCTTAACTTTTTTACAAATGACTTCAATCATTTTTATTTTTTCAATTTTGGTCAAACAAGAAACTACCCAGGTAGCAAGCACATGTCATTTTGACGTCAAATACTAGTCATGTTTGTACAAATGACGTCAAATGACCAAAAAGCGACTATGTCTTTAAAAATGACATTATACTGACGTCATTCCATAACGTCATTATGACGTCTATTTTTAGTCATTTTTGGTCTATGACATTGGCGACTAATAATGGACGTTTATAAGACGTCATTTCTTAGACCATCTAAAGACGTCATTTTAAAGACGTCTTAAAGTCGTCCAAATAAGGTCTTTTTGTAATATAACTATTTTTACTTCTTAATATTGTATAATAAAGTAATAATAAAATAAAAACCACAAAATTAACTACAATATGTTTGTTTCGCAACTTTATGATTGAAGTGGCGAATTTATGGTATAAGTGTGTGGCGATACGCGCCACCAATGATACACGCCCGCGCGGTATCTGTATTACCGGCAGGTCGCGTCGACGCCGCTAGGCAGCGTCTCAGGATACCGTTACTCTAGTTCTAAGTTTCGTCTCGACCGCTATACAAGGGGACCCCCTACGGGGCCTGATAGCTCTTCTAAGGCGCCAGTCGCCAGTGCAAGCCAGCACAAGAGCACGTATCTTTTGAGGCATAAATCGCCTAAATACCCGGCGCGAGTCGCCTGCCAGCCAACCAACGGCGCTTGGTCGCCCAACGGAGGCGCAAGACGCCAGCCAAACAACGGTGCCCAGATCTTTGGTCCCAATACAGCGGTCACCCAGGGGCAAGCAGCATAACCTATCACGCTCCATCCTGGCTTCCAGAACGATTAAGCTCCTCAACGAAGAGGAAACCAGACGCCTCGTCAAAGATCGTTGTATCTCGAAACATGGAGATCCTACGAGGCGTCGGTGCACGCAGCCCTTGCCCTTGCCCTTACAAGCTTTCGCAAGCAGAAAGCGGGCAGTAGTCCTGACATCCTGCACATCAGCAGTGACAAGCACCTCACCCACTCACGAGGAGGCACCTACCTCGCCCAAACGTCAACAGGTGGAGCGACCCAAAAGAGTGGCGAAGGTACAAAAGCGTGACGCTGTTACATCTACACAAGATCTGACACCCGGTAAGCCTACAACTCATTCAGTGGCCACGCAGACAAGCCCGCGGAAGACCCAGGTAGACGCCGCCACTCAGACCAAGTATAGAAGAGGTTTCCAGGTGAAATACAAACGTACACACTGACATGCCAACACATGTATATTCTGTAAATATATGTATATACGTTGAAACTTAAACTCGTGTCACATTCCTTCTCTACCTCCTTGCGATTCACAAACCTTGGGCCAACTCCTACTCACGCACCAGTAGCGGACTAAGATATATTAAGCAGTAGCAGACTAAGGTAGAATACCGTATAGCTATAAGTAGTAGCGCCCATAAAGTGGATGTAGTTGCGTGTGATTATAGTTTTATGATAACTATTTCATGCAGTGTTATAGCTATCAAGATTATCATTACAAGATTTTTGAACACTTTAAAGATGTATCTGTTATAGACAAGTACAGTTAATAAGGAAGCATCAGGGTGAAAAGATCGTCACTGTCCACTGGATCATCAAAGTCAAGCAACACGGGCGCGGTACTCTACTAGGATGGGTGACCGTCTTGAGAGCGGCTATACGCACATGGCATGTAACGAAACAGTTAAAAAAGCTTTTTTTTTAGATAAAGAAAAAGAACATTTTTTTCATAAACGTTTATCAAGTAGACATTTTAACATTTTAATTTTATAAAAAACATTTCTAGAAACCGGTATGTCGTACAATGAACCTATTTTTGCCGTCAATAAGACGTCAGGAAATGACGTCAATTGTCTGTGACATTAGACCGTCATTTTAATCTCATTATGCCATCAGTTAGTGACGACAGGTATGGTCAGTAAAGGACCATTTGACGTCAAAATGACTTGTGTTTGCTACCTGCGTAATCTTCTATCATCTTGACCTTTGTCTATCACTTGGGTGATAAAGCTTTCTTCGTTATTTTCAATCCTTTGCCTATGGACGCTTAACATACAAAGACCACTGAGTCTTGATTCAGACATTGTTGAGCGCAACCATGTCTTAACACGCCGTAAGGTACTAAATGATCTCTCTATTGTTGCTGTCGTAACAGGCAACGATAGCGATTTTAAAAGCACAGCTTGAATTGCAAGCACAAAGAGTGACCGCAAAAATAGCCTCTTTTTTCACCCTTGAATTTAGACTTCTACTTGGTACTAAATGATAGTCTATAATGAGTCATGAATCCTCAGAAAGTTTCAGATTGAGCCGGCTTTTTATTTTCAAGATATGGAGGGTCAAAGTTGTTGATTTCACCAAAAAGCAAACTTGTCCATCTGCACAGGTCGCGCATTTCGGTGTCCAACTACACAAGTCGCGCATTTTCGTGTCCATCTGCACAGATCGCGCATTTTGGTGTCCAACTGCACAGGCCGCATTTTTTTACGGTGTCCAACTGCACAGGCCGTATTTTTTACCCCTCCAGGGGCCATTTGGGACTCGTCCGGCGGGGACCAAGTGGTACGGGTTTTGCGAACCCGGAGTGCCCGAGCACTCCGTACATCAGCACCGTAACCTGGGGCAGTCCTCGTGGCTGTCCTGGGCCGGGGAGTCCTTGTCAGGACTCGCGAGATAGGCGGCCTCTATAAAAAGTCCGCCCGGCCTGGACGGGGCCGTGAGAGTAGAAGCCTTTGCTCTCCCGACCGTCCTATGGGAAGGAAAACTCAGACAGAAAACCGGGGGACCGGCCGCCCTGCTTAGGAGATCGACCAGCCTCGGCTGCTCGATCTCCAACAGCCGGTAGGGGATGGCGACCCCGACTTCAAACGCCCGGTCGGCCGGGACCGTGAGGGAGATTTTGATTCTCCCGCCGGCCTAGAGAAAGGACACCTCGATAAAAAACCAGGGGATAGGGTGGGTTTTGGATCCCCCAACCATTCAACGCCGGTGCTCCGCAGGTTGGGGGATCTGGAGTTTACCTAGGGTCGTCCGGGCCGCTCGGACTTATTCCGAGGTCGGGGCCGGGCAACCGGGGAAGGAGGGCCCACCGGGCCGCCCGAACATCTTTCGGGTTAAGGCCGGTGGTGTACCTGCCGCCGGACGCAAGGGCCGGCGGCTTGTACGATAGCCCGCCGGTCGGCGACTGCAACAGTTGGGGGGGGGGCTCCTGAGCCCTGTCCTCTCGCGGGCGGCGGGAGACCGGGATCGAGCATGCTCGGCCGGATCTCTTGCGCGCGGGAGGGTTATGGTGGGAGTTCTCCCCTACCCAAAGTCGACCGACGGGCGGCGGACTTAAGGCCGGTCGCCCCGGCGGGTAAGGCGATGGAGGGGTTGCAGCCTCCTTCGCCCCAACCGTCCGGGGGTCCCCCTGCGCGGCGGCGCCCTCCGCGGTGCCCCCATAGTCGGAGGTGGGGGATCCCCGAAAGCCCACGGGTGAAGGCTTGCCTTGCCCGTGGGTGAGTAAGGGGCTGGGACCTGCCCCCGATGTGTTTCCGGGGGCTATGGTGTAGCCAGTCCCCTGGGGGAACTCGGGGCCCGGCCGCGTCCAGCGTATGCTGGGCCGTGTCCAACTCATCCCCGCAGTGCTGACACTGCGGGGTGGAGTCCCTCCGGATCCGGCACAGGTAGTCACCGAAGCAACCATGCCCGGTGAGCACCTGTGTCATCCGGAAGGAGACCCCCCCCTCGACCGCTCGAGCCACTCGCGAAGGAAGCGGAGCGACCGCCCCCACTGTCCGATTGGACAGCCCTGGAGCGGCCAGTTGCTCCGCCCACTTTGCGAGCATGGCCTGTTTGGCGCGTGCCTTCACCGCACCGCGCACGTTAGAGGCGACCACGTCACCTCTACCCCTCGCCTCCGCATGGAGCTGGCGCATGCGCTCGTACACAAACGCGTACAATTCCGCGACCAGCTCCAGAGGCGGAAGGCCCTCGAGGACCGTGACCGCCTCGTACGACACGGTACGGTAGCACCGCGCCACCCGGAGGGCCACCTTCCGCGCAATTTCTTGCACAGCGTGCGATTGGCGGTGACCCTCCCCGCCCATATAGGCGCCCCATAGAGAGCGATGGAACTCACCATCCCCGCGAATAGTCGACGGGTGCGACCTCCCGGACCACCCACGTTGGGCAGAAGCCTCCCCAGGGAGGCCGCGACTATGGTGAGGCCCAGGTACTTGACCTGGGACCCCAACCTCCACAGAGACGCCATCCACCACGACGGTGAATCCCTGCGGCGGTTTACGCCGGGAGCCGCCGCGGAGAAAGACCGCCTCCGTCTTCTGTGGGGCTACGCGTAACCCTATAGCTCGGATGCGGCCCACCACACACGCGATTGCCACGTTTGCCGTGGCGCACGCGTCGCGCCAATCCCTACCCGGGGCTATGATCATCGTATCGTCGGCATAGCCGACCGAGCAGCCGGGTGGGAGTGGCGCCCTGAGTACGGCATCGTATGCGACGTTCCACAGGTGGGGCCCCAACACGGACCCCTGTGGAACCCCGCACGTCAGCTCCCGCTCCTGGAGCTCTCCGTCCCGCTCGCCGAATACCACTGCACGACGGCAGAAGTACCCGGCGACGGTGGCGATGAGGTAGCGAGGCACATTGCCTCGCTCCAGCGCCTCAATTATCTTACCCCAGGGGAAAGAGTTAAATGCATTAGCGATGTCCAATGACACCGCAAGCACAACTCCCCCCTCCTGGGTCACCTCCTCGAAGAGCTCCCGGACGCGCGCGATCGCGTCCATGGTGGACCTCCCGCCCCGGAACCAATACTGCTCATCGCAGAGCTGGGGTCCCACCCGGGTCTGATGCTGGACGAGGCGACCGGCAATGACACGCTCAAAGAGCTTGCCAACCTCGTCCAGCAAACAGATAGGCCGTTACGCCGATGGCGTATTTACCGGTTTCCCGGGTTTGCGGAGGAGGACCAACTTGGCCCTTCTCTACTCGGGCGGGAACTGGCCGGCCCTGAGGCAGTCTGTAAACAGACGCCTCAAGAAATCGGCCAGGCATCCTCTCACCGCGACGGCCAGGACACTGCCCGGAACACCGTCCGGGCCAGGCGCTTTACGCGCCTTTAGCTTCCCTGCCGCCCTCGTGACCTCCTCGGCCGTGACGGCCCATTCCTCCAGCCACGGGATAGGCGCATCCGGGTCGGCACCGCGACCCGCGCCCTCCGGCAACGGAGCGCCGTCGCCGGGAAATAGTCCCCCCAACACCTCCTCGAGAAGCCGAGGCTCCATCGACTCGGTGATGGGGGGCGCCCATGGCTGGAGTCGGCCCATGGCCAGCTTGTAAGGCCGGCCGAATAGGTCGCCATCCAGGCCGAGAAGCCACTCGTCCCATGCGCGCCTCCCGCGCCGATACGGCGGCCTCTTCCACCATTTCTGGCGTGCTCCCGCAACGCCGCGCCGGCGGACTCGCAAGAACCGTCTTTTGGCGCGGACGGAGATGCGACGCAACTCCGCGATCTCCCCGGACCACCAGTAGGCTACCCGCCTACCGGCACCTCCCCGGGCCCGGGGCATCGCGGCGTCGCACGCCCGCGCCATTGCCTCACGTAACCAGGGCACCCTGCTCGCGACCTCCTGGCCACCCCAGAACTCTTCCGGGGGCCAGGTCGCGATCAGCAGGGCAGCCTTAAGGCGGTCCCCATCCAGCTGCCGGACAGCCCACCTCGCTAGGCCATATGCCTTGCGAAGGCGGCGAGTGTCCGGCTCGGCTCCGCGTCGTGGGTGGGTGAGGATCATCTCCATATAGAGGTGGTCCGACAGGGATTCCACCTCCTGGAGAACCCTCCACCCAGACAACCGGCGGGCGGCGAGGGGATTGGCCCAGGTGAGATCGACAATCGTTTCACCCTGGGCCCTTGGGACCGACGGCAAATTGATGTCAGCTCCTTCGGCTTCAATGGTTACAGCTGACCAGGCGGCCCAGAAAGCGGCTGACGTGATGACGTCACGGCCAGGCGGAGGAATGCAGCAACAAGTGGCGGCAGATGTGAGCAAGGTGCAGGCCGTTGACCATCCGTACAGTATATTAAAGGATATAGATCCGGTCGACATACCAGCGGCATCGATTCGATAAAGATCTAGCAAGCGAGATTCAGGAACGAGAAGATCTACAAGGAGGAGATCCAGTCGACTTCCACGAGGATATACAACTTAATAAGTTGATTGAAGAGAGCGATTGCTTGAAATCTCGTATGTGGGAGAAACGACTGAGATCGTTAACGAATAAGTTAGTATCGGGGATAGTTACGCGCGTAAAGTTATTTTATTTTAAATATATTTGCCATAGAGGCGCGTGACCGAAGTTTAGTTTCTTATATTTTATTATGCATGGAACTTGAAGTTTATTTAATTATACAATTCTTTTATATATATCAAGAGACACGGTAGTGTCTCGCGTCAAGTCAGAAAAATTCATCAAAAGCGTCATCATCACAGGAAAGCGAGGCCGACCGTGTCTCTTTACGCGACGCGACGGGTTGCGAGTACTCGAGATGTTGAGATCTCATATAACAAGTGAACGGATCAAGTTCTAAGTAGGCTTGATCGATAGCTTGGGGTTCGAATTGGGGGGGTATCTCCTATAACATTTCCGCTACGTGCCCTACGAGCGGAGATATTGCGACGCAAAGTCGAAAATGTGAAATTTTTTAAGATACTTGTACTACTTGTACTAACGCCAACGTCTCTCAATCAACCAATCAGAGGAATGTAACTTTCACTTTTTCGACACTGGCGGTGCTGCTATCGCCAGTTTCGAAATCGGTATGTTATTATTACGTGTACGTACTGCGCTCAGTGCAGTTAGTGCAGTTAGTGCAGTCATCAGCCGGTTCAGCGCGCTGTCAGTTAGTTTTAATAAATAATAACCTAGAAATAGTGACGATCGTGAACGTCGCCGTGTGATAGTGATAGTGAAATATATTAGTTATTAAAATATACGTGTGTGTGCTGCGCGCAGTGCAGATAGTGCGTTCAGCGCGCTGTCACATTAACCTATTATCATTTCTTCAAGAGACACGGTAGTGACAGCCAAATACGCGCGGAGCGAGACCGACCTTTACTACGTTTACGCGAGCGTTACTTCTGTAGTAATCGCGTGAACGGGACTGTTCTTCGTGTATTGTGTATCTTTGTGTAACGGGATTTGTATATATAACTTTATAACTTACGATAATTTACTCCGCGTAAACGAGTGATGAATTATCGTTCGTAAGTTACTACAGAAGTAACGCGTAAACGTAGTATATATACATGATTTGTCGCGTACGCGATTTAAGGTAATTGTTTTATTACATGTAATTATTCTATAATATATAATATATTATATCTATCTTTATCAAGAGACACGGCAGTGTCTCGCGTTAAGTACACGCGAAGCAAGACCGCACCGTGACACTTTTATTATACGTGACTAAGTACATGTGACAGGAATTATAGTAGTTTACGTTTACGTGAGTATTACTTCTGTAACAACTTATACGATATCATTGTAGTTACTATAATCTCTCGTTTACGCGGAGGAATTATCGTATCTTAAGTCATATACAGAAGTAACGCTCACGTAAACATAGGTTAGGTTACCGGTTTTTTTACACCATTTTACATAAAACGCTAGATTCACTTATGTATGCAAGTTTAACGATTATTATTGAGTTAATGTGTAATAATTTTCCTATTAATGTAAAAATAACACGATGTTATATGTGCGGTTTATATACATTATATGTGATTTCTGCTCAGTGCTCTGAATGTCATCTCGTCATATATATATCAGGAATTTTCCATGGGCTTCTTCAGAAGATAGGATACGAAGAAAATCCTAATGATGACGATATATCACAAAGATGTTAAGGCTAGATGCCACGAAATGGGCAAGTATGTACCGTCGGTTACGCGGAATGCAAGAGAAAAGCCGCCGTTAAATTGAGCGAACATCTCACGAGTCCTGATACCTACAAGTAATTTCTTACGATCTTCTTATGATCCCGATTATGTCATAATTTGTGTTTTTGAACGTGTATTTGATGCTTTGATATTATAGATGGAACGTGAAAAAGAACAGGAAAAAGAAAGAGCGCTAGCGGCAAAGAAAAGGTGCCGAAAAATCCCCACAGCCAGAAAAGGTGCAATTTGATGGCCCCGCGATTAACAAGATTAAGAAAAATCCGGATGTAGATACAAGTTTCTTGCCAGATAGGGAAAGGGAGGAGAAGAAAAATAAACTTAGGGAAGAATTGAAGCAAGAATGGGCTAAAAAGCAGAACGCATTGAAGGAAGAAGAAATTGAGATCACATTCAGTTATTGGGATGGATTTGGCCATCGTCGGAGTGTTATAATGAAGAAAGGTGAATGTATCAGTGATTAAGAGATACTCTAGTGTCACTTTTGGAGTAACATTGGCGTGATATATAATGTTCTGCTGCATAAATTTAATTTTTACATACAGGTAATTCTATCTATCAGCTTCTTCAGAGATGTTTAGAAGTTCTGAGGCATGAATTCAGGGAGCTTAAAACAGTAATGGCAGATCAGTTAATGTATGTCAAGGAGGATCTTCTTATATTACCGCACTATTAGACGTTTTACGATTTTATTGTGACTAAGGTAAATATACTAAATAATAAAACTTATGAAGCAATATCACAATGTTGGCATGTTATTTTATTTTACTTAGATATTTATCACGATTGAAAGAATACTTTGTATAATTCTCCTTTATGTTATTTTAGATCATGGTACGAGAAGAACAAACACATTTTTCCAGCGAGTAGAGGGAACCTTTTGATCCAACGAAAAGTTACGACAAGTATACAGTGTCGGATAAAAATAGGAAGAAAGATAAAATTTGATAAACTTAGATTCAACGAATTGTTCAATTTCGTTTAAAGGATTCAGATTTTAAAAGGACTGTAATTTAGTAGAGCTACATAATTGAGTAAATGAATTAAATATCACATAATTGAATGAATTAAAATGACAGTCCTTAAAAATACAATGTAGCTACACTATATATATTACAATCTTCTTTATAATGAATCAATTGTATGATGAAACAAAGATGTTTATCTGTATATTTATAATATTTACAGTCCTTTGAATCTGAATCCTTTAAACGAAATTGGACAATTCGTTGAATATAAGTTTATCAGATTTTATCTTTTTTCCTATTTTTATCCGACACTGTATACTGTGTGACGTGACAAGTCGCGTCCTCCGCCCGGACGGGCTCGGCCGAGGGGAATTCGGGGGTGCGTCCTCGCTGGGCGCTAGGGGGAGGGCCATTGCGTATTAATTATTAGTTGTTAAGCTTTCTTTAAGGGGATTGCCGGTGGTGACTTGAAGCACTTTGTAACGACCATGAGTCGCCACGAGGGATATACGGAGGCGATCGTCGTGGAGGCAAGTGGGGGACGCGGTCGGCGTTCGGGCCGTGTCCGGACCTCCCCGCAGGCGCAGGGCCCCGCGCCACAGTGGGAGAAGCGGCCCCGCGCTCCACCGCCGCTGCGCTCGAGAGGCGATGAATCCCGGGGGATGACAGGACGTGGTGCCACGAAGGCCAGGGCGCCGAGAACGGTCTGGGGGAATGTGCACAACCCTGTGGCCGACATCCCAGAGGATCGACGGCGAGCGTGACCATAGCCCGGCTAGCTTGGTTCACGCGAAGCCGACTTAATCAATCGCGGCCTGGACAGCCGGATTGAAAAAGGCCGCGCTGAAGCGGGCCTAGTTCCCACCGCGCCGTAGGAAGGAGCGGCGCTGGGCATAAGGGAGCGCGCTGTGATTGGCGGACGCCCGCGGGCCCATAGGCGCAGGCGCGGGGAGCCGACACGCTCCCGGCGGACCGTCGTTTCCAGCACTGTCGTGCCGACCAACAGCGGGAACGCATCTCCCGAATCCCGAGAGGCCCGGACCCGAGAGGACATCGCGCAGTATTTCTTCATGTAAGGTCACCATTCTGGCGTCCCCGCGCGGTGGATGATTCGCTCGAAGTGTTGGCCCCGTCGCGTAATTACCTCGGAAGTTTGAAGATACCTCTCGCCGAAAAACCGAGCGCCTTCGTTACCTCGCGCTCTAAGTACCTCGAGGGGGAAAGTATTGTGTTCCCGCCGGGGCCTCACCGAGAGCGGATCTTCACGTAAGTGAGATCAGTTAGGCCTTCCCCCCCCCCCCCGGAAATACCGTCCCGGCCGACAGTCGCGTGGCGTGTCCGTTTTGTATGTACGTTGGGTTGTCGTGATGTGTGCGTCGGTCGCGAGTAAAGTCGCGATCGCATAAAGTTCGGAAAATCCTCGTCCCGAGTGGCAAGGTACTTTGGATGGCACTCGGGCGAGCCAGAGTTGCGTGTAGGTGCTCGGGCCCGTGAGAAAACCGACGAGCGAGTTGGGGGACCGTGAAATCGGCGGGATTGGCGCGGGGCCGTGAAATCACCGTCGGCGCGAGGAGTCGCGGGATTTGGCGCGGACGCCCGCGGGATCGTCCGCGGTTCGAGTCGAGGTTGTATGAGGCGGTATACGGGACTCAGGAGGGCCCGAGCACCCCCGCGGGCGAGCGAAGCTCGCCGCGATAATTAGCGTTAGCGTATTGTGTTCGCGCCGTGTATGTGATGAGCGGATCGCGTGTATGTAAAGGACGTACCGCGTGTATGCGTATCGTTTCGGTAAAGTGCGTATCGTGGAAATCGTCGGCGCCGCGTGGCGTTGTGCGTTGGGATATCGGGAAAGGACAAAGCCGTATGCTCTCGCGTTGTGTTAACGGGAGGGTTTATTCGTCGTGATTGCGTTGCGTCGCATGCGTAGCGAGAAGTTTGCGACCGTCCCGGGAACCTTGGTTTGATTGCGTCTTATTTCTGCGAGACCCCCGAGCGTCTCTTCCGACGTTGTGTTCTACTTAATCTAATTTAATCTAATTATCCAAATATATGATTCTTGTTTTATTATATTTTTGTGTGTGTGCTTAATTGCGTAACGCCTCCTCTCCGAAACTTCCCTCCCCGAAAGGGACTACGCCCTGAGGTATCGCGTCAGCCCTTGGTGCTTAGGTACAGTACGGTGGTGCGAAAAATCGCACCTGGCGCCCATCTTATTGCGAAAATTCACGATTGTCGGCGGGCCTCCGCCCGCGCGACCTCGGTACCTCCATCGGACGTCGCGTCTTGGATTAATCCACGATTGCCCTCCCCCGGATAGCGAGACCGGGGGAAAAAGCGTCGCAACTGGTCGTAACATTTCGTTGGATCAAAAGGTCCCCATCTACTCGCTGGAAAAATGTGTTTGTTCTTCTCGTACCATGATCTAAAATAACATAAAGGAGAATTATACAAAGTATTCTTTCAATCGTGAAAAACTTGACGCTGCTTTTTTACTCCAGTCACAACAAAATTACCTTCTTTAAAAAAAGGTGCGAACACGCGCAGCATGTTAGCTCGAAGAAAGTGGTTATGGAGTAAAAAAGCAGCGTCAAGTTTTTGTACGAAATTTTTTTTTTATTTCAATAAAATATTTGCATTTTTTATTGTTACTTCTTTAACAGTTTTTAATCTTTGCGATTAACATCTTTGCATTTAAATACCTTGTATTCCTGTGTTGGATTATCATTTTTTACTTGGCGCAATTTATAGATATCATTTATTTTTGTGAAAATACAAACATACCACATCGATTTTTTAGAAGTATAAAAATACCTCATCGGTTTTTTTTTTAGGTACAGAGATACTTTGATTTTTTGAGATACAAACATACCACATCAGTTTTTTTTAGGTATAAAGATACCTCATCGGTTTTTTTTAGATAACCACTTTCTTTAAACGAGTGACTTGACGCCTTTTTTTAACCTTTTTTTTTTAAAGGTAATTTTGTTGTGATATATATGTCTGTGAGAAGCGTAAAAGGATTTATCGATTTATTTTGACGGCATCAGAATGCATAACTCAAATACATAGAAATAAAAGTACGATATTGGAATAGTTTGTTAAGATGATGAATTGAGGATGCAATAAGATGGATAAATTTAACATTGCGAAAAACATTTTATTATGATATGTCGTTGATTGACAAAGAAGAATTTATTTTGTTAATTATAGTATAATATTATATAAAGTAAAGATTCAGAGTCTGTTGAGTGCAATATTTTATGTCAAAGAACATTTTGCGTACAAATTAGATTGTAAGAATAAAGATGACTGATGTGATATGCGTGAAATGATAATATTGTACTTACCTGCATCCCACGGTGATCCAATAGATAAAGATCTCTGAAAAAGAAAGATTAATATGAAATTAGAATATAACTATACTTACCGGCCAAAGATGACGAGATTTCTATAAGGAAAGAAATATTAAATTGAAATTGGAGAACAGGAACATCGTGAGATATAGTGGTAATGGATATTAAAGAATTAGTTATAAATCTAGAGATAAAGATGATGTTTGATGTTTTTTGACACAGTTTCCAAAATCCTAGTAAGTTACTAAAAAGATAATTAAAGCAAAACGCGTATAATCGAAGTTATTTGACGTTAATGAAGTATTCGGAAACTGTTTCAAGGATATACGGCTGCGAGATAGTAAATACCCAAAGTCACTAGATGTGGGTGGCGCGGCAGTCGGAAACTAACTAGTAGTGGGTGGCGCGCGGAGCGTTGTCTAACCGTGCGCAAGCGTGAGGCGGAAGTGGGAGGCTTCCGTAGAGGAAAGGTGGTCTTTCCTTCGACAACCATCGTTGGTGCAACATCGTCGCGACAACGCGCGCGTATCGATCGGCATCGAGCGAGAAGGAAAAGTATCCGGGCGCGTACGTTATCCGCAGGCTTCCTTGAAAGCCAGATTACATTCGGAAAATAATATTAAGCCGAATCATACATTATCTTTACGATAATCGAGTCTCACGGGAGGTGATGCAATCGGGCGTGTCATCGCACATTATCCATTGTAATCCGTAGCCATCCGTGAAAATAAATAATATATTCTTGTTATTTGTTAAATATACGGCAATAACGAGTTATTTTCCCTCGTCAATCCATATCCCAGCGAGTATTATTCGTATCCGTCATATAAGTGCGCGATCGCGTAAAGGGCGTGGTCGATCAAAAAACGCAAGACAACAGCGAAAGTACATCGAGCTGAGGAAGGAGAGGAAGTCAATCACAGCTACCGGAAGTAAGCCGAGCTGATAAGCGTTCTTCGTTATCGCACATATAAAACGAAGTGGCGACCGTAACAACGTACGAGTGAGTACATTCATTGAAATTATAACACTGTACACCGCGTGTCCGGTCACACCCTTACGCAGGTGCTGGCCCGACCAGAGTTAATCAACTCAAGGCCGAGTTCAGCGGCCCACGTCTCCACCAAGCCACCTCGGGCATTCGCTCGCGGGTAACCCCACAACGCCGACTTGGCGTTAAAGTCCCCCGCAATGATGAGCGGACGCCCTCCGCACCGGTGCGCGCAGCCGGCCAGCCGGTCTAGTAATGCACTGAACTCGGCCAGCCGATCGTTGGGCGAGGAGTATACGGAGATGACGTAAACATCCCTGTATCCCGCCACAACGAAACCGTCACCGCTCTCGAACAACGAGAGTGGCGGCGAGTGCTGCGCGCCACGCCAGAAAATGGCCGCCCTACCGGTCCGGTCCACTACCCAACTTGGGTGGTTCGCCGGAACACGGTAGGGCTCCGCCACCACGGCGAGCCCAGCACCACGCTCCGCCAGGACCTGCGTCAACAGATCCTGGGCTAGGCGGGCGTGGTTCAGGTTAATTTGGACGACCTTAGTCGCCGACATTAACCCGTGAGCTCGCCGGGTCCTCCGACCCCGTCCCCTCGGGGTCGGTCCAGCCCTGTCCCCCCCTTCTTCCGGCCAGAACGACCGATTCAGCTCGGCCGGCTCGGTCAGATCGACCAACGCGATTGTCATCGCGTCCGCACCCACCGAGGAGAGAACCGCCGGCCGGTCAGAACCGGATCGGACGGTCTCCACCTCCACCTCCATCTTTGTGTCCGCGGTTCCTCCCCCAGAGGAGGAGCCCACCACCGACGCCGACACGTCCGCGCTAGTGGAGGGAACGACCGCCAGCCGGCCGGTCCGGAGATCCGGGAAACCGGACCGGGCAGCCTCCACCTCCATTCTCGCAGCCCCTCCCCCAGAGGGGGAGCCAGCTGCGGGCGCCAGCGCGTCGGCGCTCATCGCTGCTTGCGGCCGCGCGCCAGGGCGCGCGGCGAACGGGGCGGCCGACACGCCCGTCGCCGGGGCCACCTTGCCTCTCCTTCTCTTATTTGCGGGACGGCAGGCCTGCGACCCCGCCCTGTGCCTCGCCGGTGCACCCTCCCTAGAACAGAGAGGGCACCGGAGAGGCGCCGCACAATTCTGGGCCCTATGTCCGGGCTCGCCGCAGCGGTAGCATTGACCGGAACTTATGATGGCCGCGGGAATTTGCTCGCCCTCGATGGTCACGCCTAGCCGATTGTTTCAGTCGTTTACGCGTTCGCAAGAGGCATCACCGTACTTCACGGCGTGCTCAAAATCTGTCTGCAGCCCGTCCCCGCCGACGAATCGCGCCAGCACAGACTCTTATCATTCTGCCGGGAACTCGAGTCCGTGCTCGAGTCCGAACTCCTCGTCCCCGGGTTCGAATACGTCCGCGGGCAATTTGTCGGGCATCTCGAACCAATCGCATTATCAGCGGCCGAGCACTCTTCACGGTCTCAAGCACAAGCTGCATACGGCCGCGAAGAACATCCATTCGCCGAATCGCAGAAAGTCCGTGGGCCACATACCGCTGTCGCCGTTGGCTAGGACACCGAGTCCGTCGCCGATCCCCGCCAGTCCGACGAGAAGCCCATGGCGACCCTATTGGCCGCGGCAAGAGGGCAGCGAATCCACGCGATCCCTGTCCCACTTGGGGCCCGTCTTATGGGCCCCACCTGTATCGAGCTGGCGGGGCACGCGCCCTTGCGCGCCTCCGCCAGCTCGGCCGTGGAGACAGAGTCGTCCAGGCCCTTGACGCGGATTTCCGCAGTCTTAACGGGCCTGGCGACTCTGACTCCCACCCTTCCGTCTCTGCCACGCGCTGACAGAATAGGTACGCCTTGGGACCGCTGTCTGGTCCCGGGACCTCCAGAGTGAGGGCTCCGGTGATCGCGCGTTTCACCCGGAGCCCATCTATCCCTAGGTCCTGAAAGCTAATCCTCCCCCGGATTACCGCCATCACTTCACCATACTGCCCCTCGGGGTAGATGATAGTGGCGGCGGCCGACCTCGGGGGGCTGCCGCCTCGTCTTCTTGGCTGGCGCAGTCTGACCTAAAGGTCTCGCCGCGTCACCTTCGCCCAGGTTCTCTCGGGCTCAGGCTGGGAGGCTCGTCGGAGTGCATCCGACGTACCGGCCCCCTCCTGCCGCGTCCCCGAAGCCCCAGCGGGGGCCCTCGGGGCGGTCTTGCCTCTTCCTCTGGCAGTCTGGGTGGTCGGGGCGGCGGGGACAGTCGCGAGCGCGGCTCCCCCCACCCTTCTCCTTCCCCCCTTGCCCCAAGGTATAGCGGCAGGGGTCGGTTTTGCCTGCCGCCTGGCCCGAAGGCTTCGGCTTCACCACCGCTCCCCCGCTCGCCACCTGCTTCCCAGCAGAGCCCGCCACCACCCGGGGCAGACTCGCTTCGAGCCTCGCCGCCAGGGTTTCAAACAACCCATCAAAATGGGCTGTCATCCTGGCGGCGAGTCGCTCCTCCATCTGCGCCTCGGCAGACGGACCGGCCCAGACCGGCCCCTCCGCTATGCGGGCCATCCCCCCCGAGTCCGGGGGGAGTCGCGACCGGGCTCGTCTGCGTCTGCAGTAGGGTTGTAGGCCCCGAGCTCAGATCTACCTGGCCGGGGCTCGGCGTTTTTATCCTCCTCCTTTTGAGGAGGCGCTTCGCCAAGCGAGACACCTCCGCCCCGGAGGCGGCCGTCAATTCGTCGTCCGAGGACGACTTAACGACGACCACCATCTGGCTCCGCCTCACCTCCTCCAGCTGCCTCTTGAGGAAGGAGATCTCCCCCCTCAAAGTCTCCAACTCGGCTTCTGTACCGCCCGGGGAGCTCTCCTGGGCCCGGTTCGCCAGCTCACACGCAGCCGCCTCGATGGTGGAGGCGGCTACGTTAAGGGCCTTCTTCACGGTCCCACTGAGGCCCGCGGCCGTCCCGTTGACCTTGTCTATGGTGCTTATATTCGAGCACCCTCAGAGCAAGGTCCAACGTGGGGACGTTCTTCACCTCCGCCCGGGCCTCGTTGCGGAGCTTTTTCCGGTTCTTGGAGAGGACCGCCTCCACATTGGGGTCTGTCGTCCTCTCCTCCAACCTACGCTCCTCCTCCTCACGGTGCTGCTCATCCGAGAGCCCCGGGGACTCGTTTCCGGTTTCATATGCCGATACCGGCGCAGACACTACCGCCGGTATCGCTAATGCCGCCGCCACCGAGACCGCCGCCTCTATCGAGGCTGCTGAGGTGGTCCTGGACAGGCCACCGGCCGGCGCCGATGCCACCGACGACATCGAGACCGCCGAGGCCGACCTGGCCAGTGCCCTCCGCTTACCCGATCCCGGCGTTCCAGCCGGCCGCGGCGCCATCGGGGTCGCGAATGCCACGGAGGTGCTCCCCTTTCCGGAAGCTACCGCCATCGCCTTCTCCTTCGCCGAGCGAGGACCCGGCTTCCACCTCCGCCACACCTTGCCGATAGCGCTATCGCTCTCGACAGCGATGTTCTCCTTCACACTCGGGGTAGGAACCCCAGCGAGATTAGCATTTTTGTTTGTAATATCTTTGTTTGTACTCGTCATTTTTAGTTTAATAAATAAATAAATAAATACTCCTCCCTGCCTGTGTGTGTGTGTGTGTGTGTGTGTGTGTGTGTGTCAGAGTTGGGCATTAATCGATTAAAATTTTAGTTGATTAAAGTAATCTATTAATCAATAATCGAGATTAATCAATCATCATACATGTAATCGTGACTAATTTAATCGATTAATTATATTAATCGTTAATCAGTGTAGAATTAATCGAAGCAAAATAATCGATTAACGTTTAATCGTTGTATATAATCACGATTTTTTAAATCACGATTAATCTAATCGATTAATTTAATGAAATTTAATCGATTAATTTTCGATTTTTGAAATTAATAATTTCAGTCACTAATTCAGTCACTTATTAATCAGTATTGTTCTCTAGTTGAGAACTAGGCTAAGAATTAAGTTTCACATATCACATTAACATTTTACGGTTATTTAATGATTGTTAGAGCAGAAAGAAAAAATATTATATTTTGGCATTAAGTTTTTTGTTTTTCAAATTTAAACATTCATTTTTACACGCGGTAACGCACATCTATACTCAGTTTAACGTTTACAATGATCTTAAAATGATCTGAGAAATTAGTCCTATATTTTCATTTAACTTAGGGATGGGAGGGGTGGAGGATAGGGGAAAGAAAGCTTATGAAAAAATAAAGAAATGTCCGTTATATATTTAAGGTAATATAGGTACGAGTAAATACATTGTAATGTGGATATATTATTATTTGTAGATTTATTACAGAAACATCTATTTATTACAGTATATATATTTATAGATTCTGTTCACTACAGAATAATGTTGATTACAAAAGTTTTATATTAGCTTTTAATATAACTCTTCTTTCGAACATATTATCGGACAATTTGTGTGACTTAGGTAGTTTGTCATTGTCGCAAATGAGAAAAGTCTTTCTACAGGAGCTGATGATGGAAGTGGCGTATTGTATTTCATAAATACATTTTTTACAGCTGAATATCGGTGAAGAATATCAAGTTCTTCACCGCTATCATTAAAAAAATGTAAAACTTGAAGCTCCACTTTTGATTTTATTTTATTTAAAAGCCTAGAAGTAGATGGAACACCAAAAAAATTATCTTCAGGTGGACAAGTCTTTTGTGGTAGATCTTCTAATTCCATTTCTACTTCTACGGCTTTTTTGAAAGCCTGTAATATCGATTCGTGGTAACATAAATCTATACAATGTAACCAACGATTTTTGAATCGTGGATAACTTAAAGCAGCAATAGCGGCATTTTCTGCAGCAGAAGTGGTGAAATTGAAAAACTCACTAAATCTTTTCTCAACTGCATTAAGAAATACTTCTGACAGTGGTTTGCAAAAGATCCAATCCCTTTTCACAAGAAACTATAATTTTCGACGTAACGCTACAAGACAAGGTAACATTATACCATAATAAGTATTTTTTTCTCCTTGAAGTAAATCTAACGCTTCTGCCACAGGTCCTGCGCAAGCCAAATGCTCTTCCAAGTAATTAAACTCATATTCATTTAGCATATTATTGATATTCAAAGCTTTAAACAACTGAGAGCATTTTGGTCTAATTTCTAAAATCTGTTTGAGAGAATCATATAAACTATTCCATCTTGTCTCACCTGGTCTACTAAGAGCATGACCTAATATGTTTTCAATAATTTCAGCGGTTTTCGGTCGCATAGCAGCTTTCCACAGTAAGTTACATTTTTTCATAACTTGACTATGCATGATCGATAAATCTTTGGAAGTCTTTAAGATTTTAGCAGCATCACTTGTAGCACAGAGACTTAAAGTATGCGCACAACATCTTAAATGAGCTGGTAGAAATTTCTGCAGTTCAGGTGATGAGTGTGCTTCTTCTTTATTGAAAAATTCCGAATCAGAGTCTGTTTCCATATCACTTTTACTACATTCATTACAGCCTTCTTCTACGAGATTTAAACGTTCTTGTACCACACCATACATTTTGAAAGCTTTGACGAAATTGCTTCCATTGTCCGTAATCGTCGCCATAATTTTACTTTGTGTAAGGCCAAACTCTGTATGAATTGAATGTAATAAATCAGTTATTCTATCGTACGAATGCGTATTACGAAATCTTCGGCATGCTAAGGCTACAGATTTTCTTTGGAAATCACTTTTTATAAAGTGAGCAGTAACTCCGAGGAAACTTCTTTTTCTTCCTGACCAAATGTCTGCAGTAGTGCACACAAACGAAATCTTCTGCAATTCTTGTTTAATCTGTATATTCTGGCTGTCAAATAAAGAGTTAATTCGACGACTAAGAGAACGCCGACTCATTATTGTAAGACCTAGTTGTGATACTTTTAGCTTAGCAAAAGTAAAATAAAATACGGGTCTTCTATTATTCTCAAAGGAACCATTGAATGTATAATGAATTTCGCAATATCTTCGTCAAATGTATCTTGAGAATCATAATTGCAGGTATGCGTTAAACCGCTTACTATTAATAATTTTAATCGCAATAAATTTAATAATTTAATTTAATTTAAATTATTTAAAAAATGAGATGCTTATATATATAAGTAACAAAGATTATAAACGTCTTGACGATTAATCGGACCAAAACCAATGGTCGAATCGTCACGATGATAAATTATTTATTGCCAGTTAGGCCGATTCATACGTCTTAGTTTTAATAAAATACAAAATAAAAAATAATTAATTGAAAACTAAAAATAAACAGAAACAAATTAAAATACTAAATAATTTTATTTCAGTATTAAATATTTCAGTAAACTGAAATAAACTAAAATAATAAAATTAAAAATAATAAATCAAAATAATAAAAATCTTTCAGTTAACAAATAAAATAAAAATTAAAATCTTAATTACTACTGTTACTTTCATTAAAGTATTCACTATCGCAACTATCGCACGATTCTGTATCAGCTTCCGAAACATTTCAATTAAATTCCGGTTCTTTTAAAAGTTTCAACACAGCTTCGTCTAAATATCCAGATTTTCGTGGTGGATGATGTCTATATGATGAAATTACTGGATCCGATGAAATAAGTAGTATAGGAAGTAAATCCTCCATAGTTTTATCTCGAGATATTTTTCGAGTATGTCCTTCTCTATATCGTCTGCAATCTTTATTACGTGCTTCTTGTACTTCTTCGGACAGCATGCCAATCGGAAGAATAGCGTTTTTAATTATATCTGCCCCATGAATTAAAATTTTGTGCACACTGGGTGGCATATAAAACCATGGATATAATTAGACGTATAATTCTGCTGTTTCTCGAGTATATATTCCAAACGCTTCAGGATTTACTGCGCATCCACTAGACATTGTTCTTAAAATTACTGAGAATCGTAATATAAGTTCTTCATCAATTCCAGTAATTTCAGCGGCCAAATCTGGTTTTCAAAAAAAAAAAAAAAAAAACGACGTGATGTATTGCCATCATTGGTAGTACCAGCTGAAGGTTTTGGTATGTCTACTAACAGACCCACTTCAGAATATAAACGATCTTGAATTTGTTTTTTACGCAGTTCTACCTCCTTTTTTTTATTTCCTCTAACTTGCCATTTTTTTATATCTAAACGATAAGCAATGTGCAAGAGACATTCAAAACACCGAATCCAAGCATGCAAAGTCGACAATCCAAAACTGAACGTTGTAATATCAACATTAACTACTGATGCTTTCTCAATATTGTTCATCATTTTTGGAGTAGCTCCGCAAACATAACATTTTTTGTGACGATACATTTGTTAATGCATTACACATTTTCCCATCTACCATTGTCAGCAATAATACAGATTCTATTGCGAATTCTTTTTCTTCAATTTTAATAATAGTTGGAACAAGTGACTGAAGTTGTTCTTCAATGATTGCTATTTCTTGTTTTATTAATTCAGTCGATTCTTTTTTAAAAATTAATTTAATTGGTCGACAGTATTTTGTTGATCCTGGTCGTAGGTTATTCCATAAAATTAATTTTGCATTTTCTCCTTCGGCAAATAATTGTAGCGGCACTAAAAATATTATAAATAAGTTCTCATCAACTTTTTGTTCTGCAACTGAGGAACATTTTTGCTTGTAAATGCTATGACCTGAGCTACCGTCACATCCCTATTTAAATAATATTTTTATTGATTGAGGCGTTTGGCATTGTAAAAGAATCTCTTGTTGTACCATAATAATGCGCCGAATAGTATGATCCAAAAGCGACTGTAATTTAATTTCTGCCTGTATATCAGTTATTATAATATTTTGCGGATAACACTGTTTTTTTGCTTGTTTAATAACATGGTACGAAGGATAAATATCAGCATATCGTTTCTTAGCACCAGACCGGACTAAAGCATACGTATGTTTTGTGTAATTCCCATCAATAAAGAAAGCTAATGCTTCGTCTGTAGTATATTTTACGGGCTCTTGTTTTGGTGATTTATAAGCTTTTTTAATTTTTTCTATTTCCTATTTTTGGTGACGCAATTAACTCCATTACCATTTCTGCTCCATCTTTACGTCCAGCAGTTCGCAAACTATATTGTGTTGCAAAACATAATTCCTCCGTACAAGTTTTCTGAGTTAATATTTCGACTCCCTCTTCTCTTGGTCTTATCACTGCATTCACTGAACAATCTTTTTGGTCGACCCATTTTAGATGTTGAAGATGTTGATGTAGGCAAAGATGCTAATGGAAAATTAATTTCTTTGTCTAACCAGTCACCATTTTTATTTAAAAAATGGTGTAGTGTACGGTTACTGACATTCCATTTGCTTTGTATTTTATAATTTAAATCTGTAATTGTAGATGTAATAGTTTTGACAAAATTTTCGAGCAATTTTTATCTCCAATATCGCTAGTAATAAAGTTTAATAAGGCTGTTGTACGATCTGAATTATTTGCAAATTGATGCCAAGCTTCGAAAAGACGACGTCTTGTTGTTGTATACATGCCTAAGAAAAATAAAATTGCATAAATTTAATGTTTAATTTATAAAATTTTATATAAATTATTTCCGATTTTTAATTATATATTTAAATTTAATTTTTTCTTTTTACAATAGAACAAATTATAAGAGAACTATAATTTGGAATATGATAAACTATAACTCAAATCTCTTTAGATACATTACTTTTCTATTTAAGTTAGTTATCGTTTGTCACATCAAATGTAATCATATAATTAAATATAACAATTATAAATGATATGTCCAACAGTAGCTTATAATAAAAATATTGGATTTTTCAATAATATAAATATATATCAAAGACTATAATTTTTTGGTCCTTTTTAAGTATATCGCGGTTAAATCTTGTGACGATACGCGTATTCGTCACTACCGATACGACCCTGACGGCCGTCTAGCACGCACTCGGCGTCACGACGCACGTGCTCCTGTGCCCGAGCGGTGGGGCAGCCCCCACCCGTCACAATCGGGGTATAAATAGGGGACTCGAGCCGGCTCGAGTCACCAGTCCTATCCAGCTCCTGTTCCTGTCACGACCACTCTCCGAGACCGCTTCTATAGGTTGGGTGCCTCCAACCTCATCCTCCGTACAGAGAACGGACGCCCCCAGGGTACGGGCCTCCCCAGCTGGGTGCCCCCGGTTGGTTTTACCTGTCCTCTCATGCCTCTGGGTCGGGCGGCCCCGACCCTTTCTGCCGTACGGAAGACGGGTGCCCCCGTCTTCAAGCCGGGTGCCCCCGGTGTACGGGCCGCTCAGTCGGGCGCCCCCGACTGAGCTCCTGACCGTCCTGTCTATTAGTGATAAGCCGCGCCTCCGTACTTGTCCGCGAATCCGCCAGGCAACCGTGCCTCCGTACTTGTCCGCGAATCCGTCAGGCGACCGTGCCTCCGTACTTGTCCGCGAATCCGTCAGGCAACCGTGCCTCCGTACCTGTCCGCGAATCCGTCAGGCAATCGTGCCTCCGTACTTGTCCGCGAATCAACCTTCCCACGTACACAGCGGCTCAGCGGAGCAATACACACACACGCACATACACTCACACCCTCCATCAATCTGTATTGTGAATAGTATGGAATAAAGATCTTTTGTAAAACCAACCAGTGTCTCCACGTTTTCTCACCCTGGCCTGGCGAGCGAGTTCCGAGCGAGAAAACACGACCGTTACAATCTGTAAATCACACATACAACAAGTAAAACATGTAAATGTCATGGTCATATTGAGTGAAAAACGAATATAATAGAAAATAGAAAGTACCTTGGTTAAAGTCACATATCAGATAATACAAAAGTCATAAAGCCTTCCTGGTTTAAAGTAATGATTCGAATTATCATAGTGCAAGTCTCATGTTGGAGTACTTAAGCAAGGTAACAAGCGACCACCGTGGTTCCAAACGAGCAACTGGCGAACGGAGAGATAGCTATCGGAACAACGGTGTACGATAAACAATATTAACAATAACAACGATGACACTAATTCGCAAGTGATAAACTGACATAAAAGTCATGTGGAAGAGAAAGGTAATAAATAAAAGTTATAATAAAGAAATATGGAAATAAATAAATTGTGAGAAAAATAAAGACATAAAAAGTGAAATGAATAAGGCATGTCGAAATAAATAAAATGTAAAATAAATAACTATAGATAACCATAGATAGATGTCAGTATCAAGAGACAAGGTAGTCTCGCCAAGTACACGCGTAGCGCGAGACCGTCTCGTGTATCTTTACGCAAACGGACGAGTTGCGAGTTCTAAAAAACGCTGTATCTATGAAAGCGGCATTTAGTGGCAGCTAGTTTTCAAGGATAAAACTCAGAAATGTCTAAGGAATAATATGCTGGTAAAATGACGGCAGCAATCCGCAGCGTTTTTTTTTTTTTTGTAGACCTTTCTAAGTTTCATACTTTGAAAATTTCATAATTAAAAATCGGCAATGTTTGACTTAAAATACCGTTATTATTAAAAAACTATTATTAAAATTTGTTAATAAAATTTAAAAATATATACCTTTCTCTATATTTATCTAATTTGAAGTTTTAATATTCTTCAATATAAGCAGAATACTTCTTTATTTCTCAAGCGCTGCTAAAGTAATGATTTAACGTTTTGCGAGATGACATTTATACGACGTATTCAAATAATTGTTATAACACAACTACAAGTGTAAATGATAAATATTTTATATAAAATGAACTATCAGATATCTTTCTTAAAAATGTAATCGTTTATTTTAAGAAATATTAATCTTCGAAAATCGACTTTTGTCCAGCTAGATTGCCGTTTTGGCCCACTGTGCGGTTTCAAAAAAATCGGTCCGTTAATGAATGAATACCTCGTCGGACATTAGATACTTATTATTTCCCGAAAAATTACGTATTATTTCTAAAAAAAATTGGAAAAATTTCCGGTTTCCAAAAAAATCGGTAACAAAAAATTATACACTTTATGGCACTCCCCGGGAAATTCTACCCCTACTTCATATACAATTCTTTGAGATTCACTCAATTATTTCCTGAAAAATTGGAAAAATTTCGTAACCGGTTTCTAAAAAAATCGGTAACAAAAAATTATATACTTTATAGCACTCCCCGGAAAATTATATCCCTGTTTGATATACAATTCTTTAAGATTCGGGGTATTTATATAGAATAGCTACTGTACCTCAAAAATTAATAAAATTATGCTCATTCAACGCGTTTTGACACGAAACAAAAAAATCTGGCAGAAAAATGCGGCGGTCTGCCCTGCGAAGCAAGATATTTAGCGTTAAAGTTGACGACTCTCAGGTTAGAAATCTTGTCATACCGACGTGATGTAGCGACCATGAACATGCCCCGCGGCCACATGCGCATGCTCTGTCAGCTCTGTGGCCACATGCGCATGCTCCGTGGCCGCACGCGCATGCAAAAGTGCGCGAATTTGAAACGTGCATACTTATAATGCATAAATATAAATATATACTTTTCATATACCAACTATTCTCTGCTTTAACAAATTATTTCTGCTACAGATATTAAGCGTCAAAGTTAACGAAACAAAAATAATTTGTTAAAGCAGAGAATAGTTGGTATATGAAAAGTACATATTTATATGTACTTATTCATCGTACACATCGTACACATGTTCTATGAATAGGTGGTATACAAATATGTACTTTTCATATACCTGCAACTATTTTCTGCTTTAACAAATTATTTCTGTTTCGTTAACTTGGACGCTTAATATCTGTAGCAGAAATAATTTGTTAAAGCAGAGAATAGTTGGTATATGAAAAGTACATACTTATATGTACTTATTCATCGTACATATTTATATGTTCTATGAATAGTTAGTATACAAATATGTACTTTTCATATACCAACTATTCTCTGCTTTAACAAATTATTTCTGTTTCGTTAGCTTCGACGCTTAATATCTGTAGCAGAAATAATTTGTTAAAGCAGAGAATAGTTGGTATATGAAAAGTACATATTTATATTTATGCATTATAAGTATGCATACGTTTAAAATTCGCACACTTTTGCATGCGCGTGCGGCCACGGAGCATGCGCATGTGGCCGCGGGGCATGTTCATGATCGCTACATCACGTCGGTATAACAGGATTTCTAACCTAAGAATCGTCAACTTTAACGCTAAATATCTCGCTTCGCAGGGCAGACCGCCGCATTTTTCTGCCAGATTCTTTCGTTTCGTGCCAAAATGCGTCAAATGAGCCTATTTTTATTAATTTTTGAGGTGCAGTAGCTATTCTATATAAATACCAGATTCGGTTAATTATTTCCGGAAAAATTGGAAAAATTTCGTAACCGGTTTCCAAAAAGATCGGTAACGAAAAATTATACACTTTATAGCACTCCCCGGAAAATTCTACCACTGTTTCATATATAATTCTTTGAGATTCGGTCCATTAACGAATGAGTAGTTTGCGGATAGACAGACAAATAGTCGGGTTTTATATTATAGTATGAAATATGATATATAACGTAAAATTATATACTTTATAGCAACCCGCAGAAAATTCTACCCCTACTTCATATACAATTCTTTGAAATTCGGTCAATTATTTCCGGAAAAATTGGAAAAATTTCGGAACCGGTTTCCAAAAAAATTGGTAACGAAAAATTATTCACTTTATGGCAATCCCCGGAAAATTCTACCCCTACTTCATATATAATTCTTTAAGATTCGGTCCATTATTTTTTTCATGGGTGAAATCTTCCACTACTGGAGTCCCCACGGAGTTGCTGCAGCGGCAACCAGTCATGAGGTCCATTCGGGGACCGCCCGGGCACCTAGTCCCGGGCAACCAGTCATGGACCCAATCGGGGAGCGCCGCCACCCCTCCGGGGTTTGAACCAGTAGCCCCCCTGTTCGGGAGGAAAACCCCCCGCCTGCACTGGTGCAAATTCCCTAATTACTTGCCCAGGGAATTGCGTCTTATAAGTACTTATAAATACTAGTACCTTCCCTAGTGACTCCCTTCCCGCGTCCCACCACTCCCCTCACCCTTTTTTTACTAGTAACTTGCCTAGGGATTTTTCCCTCGCGCGTCCCCTCCTCCGATGAACCTTTACACCTTCCCTCGCCCCCCTCTTACGGCATTCCCCACGCGTTTGCGCGCCCCCCCCCCCACCCCCCTCGCTACTGCCTGGGTGCAAAAGTAGCTACTCTCTCACTACTTATAAGAGTGTTTTTATTTTTTCGCTACGTGCCCTACGAGTAGAGATATTACGATGCAAAGAAATGTCTGAAATGGTGAATTTTACAATTAAGAAACGTTAAGCGCGCTGTCACTCATTGTCAGTTATATAACCTAGAAATACATATCGCGTTCGCGCGTAACACCGTGGTCTCTCATCGTTAAGTACTACTAACAAAGTACGATCGTTTAATTCCGAATTTCGGTAGCGTCACGCAAGGATCGAAGTGCCACGAAATTAGGATGTGGGTGTCACAAGAGGCAAAGTATCAGCGGGTCGGAGATATGTAATGATAGTTGTGACCGTTTACTACGTTTACGCGTTACCTCTGTAAAAATTACGTTTATTGACTCCCCTCAGGGTTGCAAGGCGTTTTGTAGGGACGTTCCCAACCCTTTATTCCAATACTACCCTTCTCCTCTTACTTAACCCTTTGGACCAAGTAGTAGTGGACGGCTTAACGTCTCTTTCCGAAAGACGGAGCCCAGTTTGCTCCGCACAACAGCCAATCTTGCACGGAGGGCGCAGCTTTCGGAAAAAACTTTCCATGTTTACATGGCTCTAGTGGACTCGAACCTGGTTCTTCAGATTACGAGTCTGGCGCTCTACCACTAGACCACACTGCCGCCATCGTTACTTCTGTAGTAACTTACAATAAATCACTCGTTTACGTTGAGGAATCTATATATCTATATATATAAGTACCGTCTGTCTGTCTGTCTGTATGACCGCGAACTACTCATTCATTAGTAGACCAAATTTTTATCAGAAGTATATGAAATAAGGGTAGAATTTTTTGGGGAGTGCCATGATGTGTATAGTTTTTTTGTTGCCGATCTTTTTGGAAACCGGTTACGAAATTTTTCCAATTTTTTGGGAATTAATTGACCGAATCTTAAAGAATTGTATATGAAGTAGGAGTAGAATTTCCCGGGGAATGCACAGTGGGCCAGGAGACCAGGAAAAGTGGCCAAAATTAATAAAATAAACTAATCTCTTTTAAACATGTATCCTATAGGTTTTTGAGGTCACTGATTCCGAATCTGATGTCAAAAACTGTAAATTCAAAATGGCGGATCCAATATGGCGACTAAAACTACTTTTTTTGATCGAATATGCATGACAGTCGGTACTAAAGGGTTTTTGGGGTCGCTGATAACGAATCTGATGTCAAAAAGTGTAAATTCAAAATGGCGGACCCAATATGACGACTAAAACTACTGTTTTTGATCGAATATGCATGACAGTCGGTACTAAAGGGTTTTTGGGGTCGCTGATAACGAATCTGACATCAAAAATTTAAAATTTAAGAACAGATCTAATATACAATGACTATAAAATTTAAAAAATAAGGTTTTCTAATTAAAACGCCTGCAGTTTGCCTACAAACTCTGTAGTTTCCAGGGCCTACCACGAGGAGGTTACAGTGCGATTTCAGACCCCTTAATTACCGTATCGGTAAATCGGGGTGCTTTATTTGAGCGAGTCCCCTTGCCTCTCACTATTCAGGGTGCTTTATTTCAGTGAGTCCCCTCGCCTCTCACTATTCGGGGTGCTTGTTTATTGTGAGTCCCCTTGCCTCTCACTATTCGGGGTGCTTGTTTATTGTGAGTCCCCTTGCCTTCACTATTCGGGGTGCTTGTTTTTTGTGAGTCCCCTCGCCTCTCACTATTCGGGGTGCTTGTTTATTGTGAGTCCCTTTGCCTCTCACTATTCGGGGTGCTTGTTTTTTGTGAGTCCCCTCGCCTCTCACTATTCGGGGTGCTTGTTTATTGTAAGTTCCCTTGCCTCTCACTATTCAAGGTGCTTGTTTTTTATGAGTCCTCTCGCCTCTCACTATTCGGGGTGCTTGTTTATTGTGAGTCCCCTCGTCACTCACAAACTATTCTTCTGTAGACAATACTACTTCATCTAAGACGGAGATAGTTTCATTAAAACCAGTGCAATCTTCTAATAGTTCTTCACTATCAGGATGGATAGTTTCGTCTATTTTGGGTATTAAAAACAGCCGTATTATATCTTGCGAAAAAGGTAGTCGTTTTTTATTTTTAAGACGATTATTGAGGCTGACATTTGATACAATTGGATCTGACGTATCCATTACTCTGTAGAAGATATCTTCCATATTTGCCAGACGACTGTGCTTCCTACTATGACACTCTCTATATTTTTTATAATTCTTATTTCTGGCTTCTGATGCTTCTTCACCAAGCATTCCTACAGGCAATATGCTTGTAGAAATGATTTGGGCCCCATGTATCAAAATTTTGTGAAGGGTAGATGGCATCGGATACCAAGCATAGGAAGCAACATATAGCTCAGATGTAGAAATACATAGGTCGTCAAAACGGATCGGATCGAGTGGCAGATGACAAGATAGGGCAATCAAAATAGTCTTAAACCTTCGAATAAGTTCACTATCTAATCCGAGACAATTAGCAAAAAGATCAGGGTCTTCAAAAGCTCGACGAGCTACATTCCCATTATTACTGGTTCCACTTCCGCCTGATATGGGTATATCTACTTTCAAACTAAGCTTTTTCCAGAGAATATCCTGAATATGTTTTTTTCTTTTAGCAAATTCAACTTTTTCTTCATCAGATCTTATTTGCCATTTTTTAATTGTAAGTCTATACGATATATGTAGACAGCATTCAAAAAACCTGATCCACGTATGTAATGGACTAATTCCACATTGCAATGAATTGGGATCAGGTAGAAATAATCCGTTGGTTCTGTTCGAAAGATCGTTGAATTGCTTAGGAGTTGCATGACAAATGGGACAAGTTTGCATCGATTTTGTTTCCGTGATAGTATTTAAGACTTTGCCATCGATTAAAGTTAAAAATAAAGAAAAATGTATTTTTATACTAATATTTTGTAGCATAATCTCGAATACTTGCAGTTTTGATATTTGCTGTTCAATACAAAACTTTTGCGCCAAAATTACTTCGCGTGATTCTTTAACAAACTGGAGCTTGATCGGACGACAATATCTAGCAGACTGTGGCGTTCGATTATTCCATAATATAACACCAGTAGATGTTGATAGTCGCAGTGGAATCAAAGTAGTTGCAAATAAACTTCCATCATTTGCATTTTCTGCATCTTGATATCGTTGTTGATACATAGAATGACCGGTGCTTCCATCAAATCCCCAGGAGCAAATGAAGACTACCTCAATTTCTGTACAATCAATTTTTTGCAAAGTTGCAAATATTAATTCTGTTTGTAAGTCAACAATTCGTTTGACAGTATGGTTTAAGAGTGCCTGGACAGAAACTTCCGCTACATTTTCACAAATTGTAATTGTTTCCCTTGGTGGCCTACATTGTGCTTTAATATCCCTAACATTATTATATGGTGGCCAAATATCAGCTCCGGAAGATTTTGATGCTAGGCGTATATTCGTATAGACACTTTTAGAAAGAGAATTGTCTAAAATAAATGCCAAGGCTTCTTCAGGAGTCTTTTTAACAAATAAAGGTGCTGATGCTGATGCTGATATATCCAACAATTTTCCATGCTCTTTTGGATGTTCTAAACTTGCCAAAATATTACGTAATATTATATGTAAGTCTTTCTGCCCTGATTGCCTTGCTGCATAGCGACCTGCCATTATAATTCGCAGAGGATCATGTTTGCATTGGGTACTAATCTCGGCAATTTCTCGTCGTTGCGATCGTTTAGATTTACTGTTAAATTCCACAAAAGGACGACCAATGCGTGTTTCAGAAGGTGCCTCAACATTAATGTCAGTATGAATAATGGGAATATGAAACTCAGAATTTAACCACTCGCTATTTTGATGCTCGAATCTCTCTTTCATTCTATTAGCGGCTTTGTATTTAATATTACGTTTTACTAAAAGTGTTCTAACAGCACTCTTCAATCGAGCCAGGTCATCAGGTCTCACCTCTTTAATATTAATACTTTTTTTCGCCAAAATGTATTGTATACCCAAATCTATTTGACTTAAATTTGACATTTGTTGTAGAATTTCTTTTTTGGTGAATGTGGACATCTTTACAAATAATTTTTATGTCTAAGGTAGAGATAGAAGGAGAAATAGACAAACACAAATTGAGAAAGTAGTCGAATAATAAATTTAAGAACCGCTAACTATAAAGGGGATATTCGCTTTTTAGTGACCTTAATCAAATAAATTTTATTTTTTTATTAAATCTTCAATCCTTCAAAGTTGTAAATTTTAAATTCTGAAATAAAATATAATAATGATTATAATTCTGAAATAAAATAATTTTAAGTTCTGAAATAAAATAATGTTAAGTTCTGAAATAAAAAACTTATTCTTCAGTCAACGCGCACCATATATTATACATTTTTGGTGTAATTTTGCTTACGAGTTTAAACTCCACTTAATACGCCACCTAGTGACCGATTCGAGAATTACCAAATCGTAATATATACCTATAATGCATTTTAGCGAAAAAGAATATTAAGTCTGTGAGACCTGATGATCTACCTCAATTGAAGAAAGCTGTTGAAACACTTTTAATAAAACGTAATACATATTTTTTAATATTCTTGTTAACATGCGATGCACGGAAATGTAGTGTATTATGCGGACACTTAATAACACGTATATAAATCTATCATCCTTTTTTTAGAGAAGATTGCGATAACTGTGTAGTACAGATATGATAATGCTTAATAAGTCCATTTTTCTGTCTATCACAGAATATATTTTAGTCAGAAAAATAATATAACGTTGATCTACAAAATATATTACATATTGTTCAACAATTCTGAGCTAAACTGCATTTTAACATGAATATTGGCTATGATACGCAATGCGCACAAACCGATTCTTTAAATCTTGCATGCACTGAGAGAAATTTTTTGCTGTATTAGCAAATCATTTGTCACTATAGTGACAACAAACACTTGGTTTGCTGCGAGAGCTAATTAATTTAGCAATAGTAGCAAATCTTTTGTTGCAATAGCAAATAGTTTGCTACTTGCAGCAAATCAAATGTTTGTTGTCACTTATTTCTCTCAGTGTGCGTGCACAGTCTCGAATTATTATAAAAATCCTCAAATTATGCAAAAAACGGGCAAAAGTGGGCGCCATATTCTTAAAGTACATACTCGAAGGAATTCAATACTACCTGGATAATGTCAATAACTAGCGGAACTTAGGGGAACCACGATTCGAAAGTATGCGCAAACTATCGAAATTGAATAATATATGAGTATAAAGTTGTGCCATTTTTTAATTTTTGCACTATTTATTTTGTGCCTTTTTATAATGATATGTCTATACATAATAATGGATGAGAAGTAATAAAAGATTTTTTACTTGCTGAAATACAACAGTACCAATGAAATATTTGGAAAATAAAATCTTTGATTGCATATATGATTTTGAAAGTTCAAGTTGTTATCAAATAAAAACCAACCGACCAAATCGGGTGAAATTTTCAAAATAACTACTTTAAATTATCAAGATTACGACGGGACATTTGCCCGATCTCATCTCTAGAGTCGACTTTTGGCCACTTTTCCTGGTCTCCTGGCCCACTGTGCAGTGTTGGCCCGGGAGTCGAGGTGGGGGGATCGTCGTACCCGGACGCTCCGAGGGGGGGCGCGCGCTCGGATCGGCGGTTCCGCGTTATCGACCGAGAGCGGAAATCGCGCGCGCTCCCCCGAAAAAAGAAGAGTGTCGCGTTATCGACCGCGGGCGGAAATCGCGCGTCCTCCTTCCGAAAGAGGAGACCGCGGCGTCGCGCGCTTCTTCGTCTCTCCTCTGTCGCTCGCAGGGGCCGGACGCGGTCCGAGAATAAGAGACGAGTACTCTCTTCGTCCACCTGATTCATATGTTTTACGATTTGTTTTTCGCGCGCGTTCGGACGCGTTCAAGGTCGCTCTTGTCAGTTCCTCCTTTTGTTTTTTTCGAAGGATGCGGCGAGCGGCTGTGGCCTTTCCAGGAAAGGGTGTATCCGATAGGTACATCCTCCGTTGAGATAACGAACGAGTATAAATTGAATCTAGCGCGCGACAGCGTGGCAAACGGTGACGCAGACGCGAAATAGACAAATCGAGAGAGTGTGGTTTGACGTAAAGCGTGTCGCTGAAACGGGATAAGTTACTGTTTTTTTTAACGACGCGGTACGAGTACGTAGAACTGCAAAAAAAAAGATAAGTACGGACGGGGCGCCGACGACAACGCGATCGTGCCTTATGCGTCATGAGGAAGTAAAAAAATTTTTTGCGAAAGCAATTTTTTGTGTGCGCGAGAATCAGCGAACCGCTCGGGAAGAAGAACGAAGCGGAACCGCGGAGCGTCGACGTAACGAGATATCTGATCGGTCGCGCAATCGGAATCGTCGATCGCCGATCGCATCGGACGTTTCTCGAGGCGAGCGTGGCGTATCACCTTGCTCGGGGGGTTTCAGTCCCCCGGAGGCGAGATGTGCGAAATTAACTCGAAGGACCAGAGGGTCATTTGGTACCCTCAAGATTCGTTAACGCGACGGCAAAAGCGCATGCAGCGAAACGATAAAGCGAAGCGACTCACCGTGTCGGCCGTCGTCCCCGGGTGTCCACCGGGCCTCGTCCTGTCTTCGGTCCTCGTGGCCGCTCCGTGAATCTCGTCTCGTTCGGCGCGGCAGGCAAGCACGTGCAAGCAAGCAATAGCAAGCAATAGAGCAGGCACGTAGCAAGGCGACAGCGAGCAAGCGAGAGAGCAGGCAGGAAGTAAGACTTCTGATGGTCCGTGCTGCTCGGCTCCGTGACGATGAGGTCCGTAAGGTGTCTTAACGATGAGTGAGTGCCCGCGGTCCTGTAATGTGCCGCGGGCGAGTATTTGCTCCTTTTTCGGGGGGAGCGGATGCCGTCGATGGATGGGCGATGGCAGCACCGATAGGTGAGTCGCATGCTGTTGTTGCTCGCGATCCGCCGACGTTTCGCGCAAATATTACAAAAAAAAAAAGAAACGTGGGTAACTAATCTACTTAACAACTATACATAGATATATACAATAATATACATGGTGGTGTGCCAAACAACCTTCGAGGACAGTGCTACAACGCAATATTGGGCGCGAATACCGTAAATCGATTTGAGAGAGCGCGTATAAGAGTCCCACAGGGAGGTGGAGGTATGATTTTCTCGTGCGACACCGAGGATATGCGAAATTTGGCGTTTTGCGCTAGCGGTATTTATTTTCTCATGCACGCGTATTGGAGGAGTGGGGGGAAAAAATATATCTGTGTACTCGCGAATCAACAATCGCCGTTATCATTCGCCGTTAACATTCGGCGTATTCCTCGTTCGAGGAATCGGACGGCGAACCACGCTGTTACGAGACCATGCCTATGTTTTCGCCCGATTCGGACAACGAATCGTCGTTAGTGTCACACTCATGTGCACGAGTGTCACACGCATGTGTCACACTAGTGGTGAAGGAGAACGCGCGATGGAATCTGGCGACCCATCATCTGAGAGAGATCGGAGAGCGAACTACTCGCGAGTGAGCGTGGATAGAGACGATAATTGCAAATTCCGCTAGGGCGTACGTAAACTGCCGCTCAAGTATTATCATTATTATCAGACGGTGTTCGGAGAAGAGAAACTACGTAGGATTCATACCTACAGCTCTCGTCATCTTTTCGATCGAGTAAAATTTAGTTTTCCCGAGGGTGGAAGGTCCTTCTAGATAAGATGCAGGTACAGTGCGACGAGTTGCTCGCCGCAGACGTCCGCGACGCGGACAGGTACCGCGCGTGGAGATGACGATGCGACGAGTGTCTCGAGCTCTTGCGGGAGAGGTGTCGAGTCAGACGTTTTGGGGGGCGAGGAAACACGGGAGCCGTGACCGCTCTGGTGGCTCAAATAGCGCGATTGGAAGGTTCGACGGAGGATCTGCGTCGGCGATTCGAACGCGCCGTAGGTGCCGGTTTGGACGGTGGGGACGGCGGTAGCAGCAGCAGCGCCAGCAGAGGATTTTCGTGGGTCGAGATCGATACGGCGTTCCAAGGTCGCGTACTAACCGGCGCTGTGACGAATTCGACGTACATCGAACCCGCGCGATTTCTTGAGGATGCGAGGGACACCGTGCTCGAAAAAGTGCAGGATAATTTGAACAGACACACGTGTCTGAAGGTCAATGTCATATTCAATGAGGAGTTCGGAGCGGACGTTAAGACTGATGTAAAAAGTATCGCTACGCGACACAAACAGCTCTTCCAAGCGTCCGATCTGCGTGAGTGGTACGAAAGGCACGTGTGCGACGCGATTCTAGCAGCGTTGGACGAATTTCAGGAACGCGACAGCGGATGGGCGTTGTCGCGAATACTGAACCTAACGGTGAACGTGAGCAAGTGTAATCCTATGCGCGTGGGATGTTGGATGGAGATACCGCGAGGTATAAGACTTAAACACACGGTGATCAACGTGCGGTCGGAGAACGACACGTGTTTTGCGCGTGCGGTGGTCGCGGCTCTGTATCCCGCCAAGCGGCACGCGGAACGATGCGGCTCGTATCCCGATTACGCGATGGTGCTGAATCTCGACGGGATCAAGTTTCCCATAGATCTGAAACAGATCGAAAAGTTCGAACGTCTGAATGACGTATCGATCAATGTATTTACAACTCGAGAAAGGATTGAAAAAAAAGATAAGTACGGACGGGGCGCGGACGACAACGCGATCGTGCCTCTGCGGTTAACCAACGATAAGAGAGAGAGAGACACGTAAATCTCCTGTATCTGCGCGATACGCTACGTGGCGTCAACAGGGGCCATTTCGCCTGGATAAAGAATCTGTCGCGATTGGTGAATTCGCAATTGACCGTGAACCAGTGCGCGAAGTACGTTTGCGATCGGTAAGTAAAAAAAGTTAAAAAAAACCGGAGAAACAAGGAAACGACGCGGTGTTATTTTTTATATATACGCATAGTAATCGCACGCACGTTACTTTGCAGATATCTACACTATTTCTATACTCGCGACAAGCTGGCCGCTCACAGCGTCGACTGCGACCGAATGAACGACTGCGCCATTGTTCTTCCAAACGAGGACGATAAGTGGCTGTCGTTCGGCAATCACGACAGAAAGGAGCAACTCCCTTTCGTAGTGTACGCGGATCTGAAGTGTCTTCTCGAACAACGGGAGAGAGAGAATACCGAAGGGGGCGCAATAACGGAAAGATACGCTTATCAGCGTCACATACCGTTCAGCCTGGACTACTATCTGTGTTGCACCTACGACGATACCGTATCTGCGTACAGATATCGTCGCGGTGAGGATTGCGTTTCGTGGTTCGTGAACGAGCTTCGCGCTCTCGCACATCGCGCTAAGATTAAATTTTCCACCAATATATCTATGGTAGAACTTACGGAGGACAAGAAACTCGAATTTTGGCGCGCGACACATTGTAACGTGTGTGGGAAAGCGTTCCAACCGGAGAACAAGCGCGTGCAAGATCACTGTCATCTAACCGGACGGTACAGAGGTCCGGCACATTCTCGTTGCAATCTGAATTACAGAAACGTGTACGTGGTTTTCATGCTCTTCCACAATCTGTCGGGTTACGACATGCACTTTATCATCGAGAAAATAGCGAACGATTTCGAGAGTGGGGTCGAGCTGCTGCCGGTTACGAAGGAAAATTACATATCGTTCGCGAAGACCGTTAAGGAGCCGCAAACGGACGGGAGGTGGGATCGGTACGTGAAGCTTCGATTCGTGGACTCGTTTTTTAGCAAATTTTTAACCGCCAGTATCGAAACCTTGGCGTCCTATTTGGACAAGGACAAGCTGAGAATAACGCGCTCGGAGTACACGGACTTGAGCACGGAGGATCTCGATCTGCTCACTTGCAAGGAAGTATTTCCGTACGAGTACGTCGACAGCGTGGACAAGCTGCGGGAGACCGAGCTTCCGCCGCGCGAAGTCTTTTACAGCTCCCTGACCGACGAGACCGCGAGCGAGAGCGACTACGAGCACGCGACGAGGGTCTTGGCGACGTGCAAGATCTCGGCGAGATACAGCGATCTGTATCTCAAGACCGACGTGCTTCTTCGCTCAGGTACGCGCGAGCTAACAACAGGCACGTACCGACATACGACTTGTCCCAGTCTACTACGTATCTCACGTATTACGACGTGAACAATCTGTACTAGTCCAGTCAAAATACGGAAAAAAGGGGGGGTACCTAGAAAAAATTGCAACACAAGGTTTTATTACGTCATTGTGTTCAGAAAAATATACTGAACAACATATCCAAATTTCGCCATTTTCCGCTATCCCTAAGTATGTTTTTTATTAACAATTTATAAACAAATTTGTTTTTCTCCACAAATACGATGAATTTCGAAATTTTTGTAGAGATCAAAGTTGTAAAGCAGACAAATATCTACAAAAAATGTTCTTATGAATTTTTTGAAATATCTCATATTATTTGAGATATTTGCAACAAGAGCTACTAGGCTACGCGCGGAGCGGAGCGGAGAGTTCTAACAAGCACACGGCAGTCTCTACCGGTCGCTGCTAGTTCTCTAGGTTCTACAAGGAACTTGAGTTGGTTCTCGATACTAGTATATGTGTCTATGTACACACACACACGCACACACACACACACACACACACACACACACACACACACACACACACACACACACACATATATATATATATATATATATACGGGCAGATCCATTACTTTTCGACCAAAGGTTGCGGGGGTGGGTCACCGATTTTGATGCCGATTTTTTCCTCGAAAGTACACTAGAAAAGGAGATGATCCTGAAAATTTGAGCCCGATTCGATCAAATCCGGCCGCTGGAGAATTTTTTGAATTTTGAAAAAAGTCGATTTTTTAGTCATTTTCAAAAATTTATATCTCAGCTTCTATATAACTTAGAGACTCGTTTGAGGCCGCATTATTTTCTGTAAACCCTTCTACTTTTAAGGAAAAAATTGGTCATTGGTTTACACTCAAGTCCGGCTTCACGGCGAGCTGCTAACTAAACCACTGTTTTAGAGAAATTTTGCCTATTTTTGAAATGCTGTCATATCTACAGTTTTCAAAGTAGAGGGTTGATCAGCAGCTGATATTTTTTGTTCAGGTATACTCTGAAGAAATCTACCCACTTTTTACTTGATTGCTTCTATTTCGTTAAGTTATGGCCATCTAAAGCCGATCGATTTTCGAAAAATCGCCATTTTCAGATAGCCAGAACTTTTTTCTTTCAACTCAAAATCCTTTGAAATTTTCAGGGAATATACTTCATTATATCCTTAAACAACCCTGAAAATGTCAATTTTTGAATAGAAGTGGTTTCCGAGTTATGAAGTTTTTAAAATGTCAACTTTTCGATTTAATATGACATTTTTTGTGGTTTTATCATCAATTTTGTAAATTTAATGTAAATAATTGATATTTTTCGGAAAATATATTCGAAAATAAGGAGCAAAACGGATTGTTTGAGAAAATTGAGGGAAAAAATTAATATTTTTTATTTTGATTTATTTGTTTAAAATTGTTCAAAGTTTATAGTACTAACGTTAATACTGTTATTTTTAATGTTTATTGTTAAAGATGGTATAGTTTTATATGTTATAATATGAAATACACATGTTTACTTATTCTATTTATACTACTTGAATTTAAAAATTTTTTTTTGTTTATCAAATAAAGTTATGCCCATTTCTATGGTGTTTTCATTTATTGGCTTATACAATGGTGCAGTCTTGTCTCTTTAATGGTCGAAATAGTACAATTTGATGTCTAAATCCATCTATTATAGAATCATTAATAATTACAATTTATAGAGCATTATGGGTTCCTGATACTGAAGTCCAAAAAAGTCAAAGGCGTCTAAAGAAAAGATTTGACACCGTTTCGACCATTAAAGAGACAAGACTGCACCATTGTTATAAGTCAATAAATGAAAACACCATAGAAATGGGCATAACTTCATTTGATAAACAAAAAAAAATTTTTAAATTCAAGTAGTATAAATAAAATAAGTAAAACATGTGTATTTCATATTATAACATATAAAACTATACCATCTTTAACAATAAACATTAAAAATAACAGTATTAACGTTAGTACTATAAACTTTGAACAATTTTAAACAAATAAATCAAAATAAAAAATATTAATTTTTTCCCTCAATTTTCTCAAACAATCCGTTTTGCTCCTTATTTTCGAATATATTTTCCGAAAAATATCAATTATTTACATTAAATTTACAAAATTGATGATAAAACCACAAAAAATGTCATATTAAATCGAAAAGTTGACATTTTAAAAACTTCATAACTCGGAAACCACTTCTATTCCAAAATTGAAATTTTCAGGGTTGTTTAAGGATATAATGAAGTATATTCCCTGAAAATTTCAAAGGATTTTGAGTTGAAAGAAAAAAGTTCTGGCTATCTGAAAATGGCGATTTTTCGAAAATCGATCGGCTTTAGATGGCCATAACTTAACGAAATAGAAGCAATCAAGTAAAAAGTGGGTAGATTTCTTCAGAGTATACCTGAACAAAAAATATCAGCTGCTGATCAACCCTCTACTTTGAAAACTGTAGATATGACAGCATTTCAAAAATAGGCAAAATTTCTCTAAAACAGTGGTTTAGTTAGCAGCTCGCCGTGAAACCGGACTTGAGTGTAAACCAATGACCAATTTTTTCCTTAAAAGTAGAGGGTTTACAGAAAAGAATGCGGCCTCAAACGAGTCTCTAAGTTATATAGAAGCTGAGATATAAATTTTTGAAAATGACTGAAAAATCGACTTTTTTCAAAATTCAAAAAATTCTCCAGCGGCCGGATTTGATCGAATCGGGCTCAAATTTTCAGGATCATCTCCTTTTCTAGTGTACTTTCGAGGAAAAAATCGGCATCAAAATCGGTGACCCACCCCCGCAACCTTTGGTCGAAAAGTAATGGATCTGCTCATACACATATATATCGGCTGCTCATTAGCGCTGAACGGCTGCTATATATCGCTGTTGGCTGCTATTAGCGCTAAATTTTGGTATATTGACCTTTCATTGGCATTATATAAGGTTGCCATAGCGCTGTCAAATATCGGCTGCTATTAACGGTCAAATTTAATTTTCCAGATTAATCCAATTATATATACATAATAAAAAAAATCTATTTATAGGAGAATATAATAACTTTTTGACAGGCAACATGTCTGTGCACACAAAGAAACATATAACCTTGATGCCTGCAGAGAGAAATATAATTGACCAGTGCCAATGGCTGACGGACATACATATGGATCATTTCCATCGACTTTTACAAAATTGTTCCGATTATAGACCGGTAGAAACATGGCGAATACAACTTCTTGATACGATACAACCTGTATCACAAGATAAAAAACACATCCAAATACTGTATAGTTCGTCACATTGGGTATGCAGTTATTACGATAGAAAAAATATATTTATATATGATTCTTTAAATAATAAAACATTGCATAAAAATCATGAGCGATTCTTGAAAAAATTGTTTCCAACATATGACTTTGAGAAACACCCTGTCAAATTTCCTACTGTGCAACGTCAACGGAACAGTGACGATTGTGGTGTTTTTGCTATAGCTTTTGCTACTTCATTGTTATTCGATATTAAACCTGACAAAGTAAAGTATGAACATGAGTCTATGCGTTCACATTTGATAAAAATTTTGGAAAATAATGTTATTGAACATTTTCCTCAAGATGGTATTCCTCAAAAAGTATTTCCATTAGCTGTAATAAAAGCGAGAGATATTGAAGCGATTGCTAAACGTTTAGAGCGTCAATGTGAGACCGACCAACAGAAATCTAATCGATTAAAGAAACTTCGGGATGTTTATTTATTTAAGAAAGATTCATCTAATAAGGTATTTAATGGTATTGAAAGTAATCGTGCTATGAAACGTCGACATGAACAGGATTCAAACAATAATCGCGCTAAGAAACGTCGACATGAACAGGATTCAGACAATGATCGCGCTAAGAAACGTCAACACGAACAGGATTCAGACAATAATCGCGCTAAACAGCGGTATCATTATCAAAAGAACTTAGAAAATAATCGCGCTAAGCAGCGGTATCATTATCAAAAGAACTTAGAAAATAATCGCGCTAAGCAGCGGTATCGTTATCAAAAAAACTTAGAAAATAATCGCGCTAAGCAGCAGCATCGTTATCAAAAGAACTTAGAAAATAATCGCGCTAAGCAGCAGCATCGTTATCAAAAGAACTTAGAAAATAATCGCGCTGAAAAACGAATACGTTACTTAGCAAATATTGAGTCTGAACGAGATAGACAAAAAAAAGTGAACTGTGATCGTAAGTGGTTGTATAATAAACGACATTACGAGAAAAAGAAGTTAAAATCCAGTCTTATAATGAAAGACAATCGCGATATTGCCAAAAATATTACTAAAAAAATATGCAAAGTTTTGGTCACAAAATTATATAATAAAATTTCATCCTGTGGCAGTTGAAGATATTGAAAAGAAACTTAATATTAAAAATCATATTGAAAGACGATTAGAAGCTGAAAGAATCGTACGTTGGTGTATGCATATTCGACACAGTTTTGTCCACAATATCAATAAAATATTAGCTTCACTTAAAAAGAAATCAGAAGCGTGTTTAACTCAAGCCGAAAAATGCTATACAATTGACGATAAAAAATGTGCGTTATGTGGCATATCGCGACATACAGCTTCGTCTGAAAATTATTTTATCGACACATATGATAAAATTACTTCATCACAACCTTTGATAATGAACGTAAAAGGTCAAGCTATGAATGTATTACCTTTGCGGCAGGCAAAACGAGCAAAAAATCATGGGTATGTAATACCTTGTGTAAAATTGATGATAATCCGTCTTTAATCGATCGTTATGGTAAATTTCTTCAAACGATACGTACATGTACTTTAAAGAAAATACCACAGTTGCTACAAAAGATTTATACATGTACAATAAAAAATTCGAATAAAAAAGGTCACACACATGCTTGTTACATTGATACGAAACTTTGCAAAGAGATGTTTCTTTCTGTTCAACTATTATCACCTCATTTTCCAAATGTGAGATATATTAAACGTTTAATTTATCAAATGACAAGTTTCTATCGGAAAATGTTAAATCTGGAGAAGACTTTAACTTCCGCTGATTTAGACACATTAAACGAAATTATAACTTTGGAACAAGAAAAAGCAAATATGTACAAGCATCAGCAGAGTAGTACTATTTTGAGTGATGACGATATCATTTCTCGCTATAGCAACGCGTTTAAGGCTTTTACCAAACGCTGCATGGACACACCTCGATATGTTTGTGCATCATGTGAGAGACTTTGTTATAAGAGAAGTGTCTCTGAAATTAATAAGCTTAAAACGAAATTAGATATTCCATTTTGGAGAGATTTAATGGCGCATTTAAAAAGACATAACATTACCCCACAATACATATGTCGTTATTGTGCAGGAAAATTTCATAACGGATTAATGCCTGCGTATTGCGTTTTAAATAATCGATTTGTACAAGACACCCGAAGAAATATCATCTCTCAACACGTTTGAAAAAATTTTTATACAAAGAGCTAAAGCTTTTCAAACTGTTGTTAAAATGGGAACTGTTATTAACAAAAAACTGCCTCATAGAAATATGGTACAAAAAGTGAAAGGTAGAACGTTTCATTTACCATTACCTTTACAAGAGACATGGAACAAATTATGTTCCGATACTGATCCATTTAATAAAAATCATGAATTGTACTTCGTACGTGTTAGAGGTGTTCCGACAAAATCCAAAATTGTTTGGGAGGAATACGTAGATCGTAAAAAGGTACACAAGGCTTTAACATGGCTCAAACGTAACAATCCTTTTTACAAAAATATAACACACGCAGAAACTCACGATGGATTATGTTTAGAGAAACTGGATAATAATGAATTTGAAGCACAAGAGACGGAAAAATGATAGTGAATCTGTTTCGGATGACAAACAAGAATTGAGTCCAAAAGTTCCAATGGAAGAAACGAAAAATAACGTTGACGCTATTTTATCAAATGACGAACAAGAATTGAGTTCAAAAGTTCCAATGGAAGAAACGAAAAATAACGTAGACGCTGCTTCAAATAATCAGCGTGAGGCAATGTTAACCCAGGTTCTTGACGAAAGTCAAGATAGGTATTACGAGCAATACACTATTTATCCTTTATATGAAAAAAATCATGTAAAAATGATACCGCCTTATATCAAATGTTAAAAGTTCAAGATTCGCCCTTGGACAATCGTGAGAAAACTTTAGATCTATTGTGTTTTCCAGATCTATTTCCTCTTGGTGTTAATGGACAACACGAAACTAGACAGGTTAAAATTCACACCCATGAATTTATTAAATGTTGCTTGACATCCAAACATTCGCAATTTAGATTAAGTTCACAATTCTTATTTTTCTTGTTAAATGCTGCGAATAATCGTCAATTAAGTCGTGGTATTTATCACAAATTGAATACAACTGATTCACGAGAACGTTATACGGCTAAAGAATATTTACAAGCATTGGAGAAAGGTGATTTAGAATCTGACTTGAGTTCGATATTTTCCACTTTAAGAAATACGGAACAATACTGGCGTAGACCAAGAAATGATTTAAATTGTATGACGCAACATTACGGACCTGCGACATGGTTCCTTACAGTTAGTCCTGGTGAATGGATGTGGACTGATTTAGGTGAATATATTCGTGAAGTAAATGGATGGCCTAACGATTCGACGCCCATTAGTGTACTCGTTGCAAAAGATCCCGTGTCGGCGTCGAGGTTTCTTGATAATAAATTCAAAGCGCTGCTTGATTTTATTTGTTCCAAAGATCACCCGATCGGAGAAGTAACACATTACTTCTGGCGACGAGAATACCAAGGTAGAGGTATACAACATTTTCATTTATTACTTTGGATTAAAGACGCGTCAATTATCGGTAAATCTTCTCTTGAAGAGGTTTCTGAATTTATTTTACGACATATAAGTTGTAAAATGCCAGATCCAAAAATTTCACCGTTGTTACACAAGCGAGTCGATATGTATCAACGACACAAACATAACGATTATTGTCTTCGTTCTAAAAAAGTAGGACGTAAAACGACTCGCGTCTGTCGTTTCGGATTTCCTCGTCCAGTTACAGACACGTTGATTCTGAGAGATGTCATAAGTTCGATAGCAGGTAGGAAACGATTAAAACATAGAAGTAGGCTTTATGACCTTCCTCGAACGGATGCTGAAAAATTTATAAATGATTATAATCCTATCATTCTTACTGCATGGGAAGGAAATATGGATATACAATTTGTCGATGAAAAAGCATTGCTGCTTACTTGGTATATTACTAAGTATATTACTAAGTAAGTAAGCCAGGAAAAAGTGAAATATCTGATGTTATCTTTGATAGTAAAAATAAGAAAGACGAATCATTGGCGAAACGTCTTTCGAAGATTGGTAATCGAGCCATGAGTTGTGACGTGACAAAGTCACGTCCCCGGCCCGGATAGTAGCTCGGCCGAGGGAGACGTCAAGGGTGGTGCCTCCGCCCGAGGCGGGCGGAGCATTAGCGTAAAGATTAGGTTAAGAATTTGCGAGACTTACAGGTTACGAGGCGGTGCGGAGCAGATGGCCCCGAATTTATGTACCGACGTAGGTCGCACCGAGGGATCAGCAGGCGAACAGCTGGAGGTGCCGGGGACGGACGGCCGGCGGGCGGGGCACGCAGGGGCCCACAGCCGGTATAACGCCTGTCGTGGAGGACGCTGGCCCACTACACCGAATGACCCGCGCACGGAGGAACCGGAAAGGGGGAGGCCCCGACGAAGGTCCCCGTCGAAGGGAAGAACACCACCGGAATTGAGCCACCGGTCGACGAGCCATGGCCTGACCAGCCTGGCCGTCGAGCCACCGGTCCCGGAGTCGCGGCCTGGACAGCCGGACCCGCCGCCATATTGGTACCACCGCCGGTGGGCGGAAGCGGACGCGAGGGCGCCCTGGTCGGGCGCGGCGCTCGCGTAAGGGCGACGAGGCGACAGGGTGTGCAACCCCGGCGCGCAGGCGCGCGGGCCCTGCGTGGTCCCGTTGGGCCAGAGGACCGTCACTGTCGTGCGGGCCGTCGTGAGAGGTGCCACCCCCAACCCGTGTGACGAAGACGACCTGTAGCCGGCGAGCGAAGCAAGCAATTGTAAGGCCACTGCACAAGCACCGCAAGTAAGGTCGTCGCAGTACCGAGGTCCTCCCGGGAGTCGCGTTGTGCCGCGAAAGTATGTCATTCGTCTTAAAATCTCGAAAGGAATACCGCGGGAGGGCCCGGCCGGAAAAGTGCGTAATCGCCCGTCTCGGGAGTTCGAGTGCGCGGCCGCCGACAGTCAACGCGTTTAATGGTCGTGTCGTCGAGCTAATTATCGTTTCGTGAGTTAATTGTCGTATCGTCGGGATGCGTTAAGTGTCGTATTGTGTAGATTCGGAGTAGGGGAAACGGCGAAATGCGCTTCGCGTGATCGAGCGGTTTTTGGGCGAGGTGTCCTTTGTACAGGCCGGACACCGTATCAGAGCGGGGCCGCATGGGACCCGCGCGATCGCGTCGTGGCGTGCAGGACACCTTCGCATTTTGTGTTGCGGACCTCGCGAGGCGTTGCACGCGAGTGCTAAGTCGCGGGGTCATTTCAGGGCTCGCGGAATCGTAAGAATTCGCGGCCATTCGGGGCTCGCGGAATCAAAGATCCGCGGCCATTTCGGGACTGCGAGATCGCGTAGAGTGTTGAAAGCGTATCGTATCGCGAATAGAAATCGTATTGCGAGCCGTTCCTCTTCGACGTCGTTACCGTTTCGTGAGTTGTTCGCGGCTAATTTTTCGTCGAGTTGTGAAATGTGCGTCGAGTTATGTGTGCGTTGAAAGGTAAAAATGTTGCGTCGAGTGGTAATTAATCGTTGTCGGTACCGCACGATTCAGGGTGGGATTTTGTCGTGATCTGCGTGTCAGTACCGAGACACACGGGGTGGGGTTCGTTGTAACTTTCTATTGAGAAACAGGTTGCACCTAGCGTACTTCGGTCCGAAAAGTATCGCGTTCGCGGCGTGAACTGTTGCGCCGCCATTACGGCCGAAATGTTCTCTTCTATATGTTTTCTCATTAAATATATTATCTTGTTATCATTGTGATGTGTTAATTGCGCTGCGCTCCCTCTCCTCCTATATCGGACTCAAGCCTGAGATAATCAGAAATCAAGATTTCGTGTATCGTGGTGCGAGGAATCGCACCTGGCGCCCATACCAAGTTTTGCGAGGTATTCGGTCGAGCTACCATCGGTTATGAATTAACGTAGAGTCCTCTAAAGACGTTGGCCATTCGGTAAAAGTGACGGTGCGCTCCTTCTCGGCCGGCGAGACCGAGCGGACATCGTCGTCGTCATCATAGAGTAATAGGGAATGTGGAGCTCTTGAAGCTGCTGATACATTGCTAGGCAATTCTTTATATGGGACTGATCGAAATACGACTATTAGATGGTTAGATGTTAATCAGAACCGACATAGAAAAGTTAAAACCTGTAAGGAAATTGAAGCTCTCAATGGAGATTCCACAGACATATTTTGTCCATCTATAATAGATGATCATTATCCACGGAGACCGAAAGAACTTGAATCCTTGTGCTTGTATGAATTTGCACAGCAATATGATATTACGAAAATCAAACCACGAAGTAAACATATACAATACTACAAGATGAATAATGGTTATTATCTGAAACAACGACAGCGTGACTATCTTATTAATCACTATAAATATGATGTCAATACGCGGCCGGAAAATTATTTCTTTTCATTACTGCTTATGTTTAAACCATGGCGGAAACTGGAAGATCTTAAAAATGGATATGATATCTATACAGAAGCGTTTCACGAGGGAAAGTTAGATCTTGAGAAAGCATCGGAGTATCGTGAAAAATTAGAGGAATTGCAAAAAGCGTTTGAAACTGCGAAGCAATTAGTTCAAGAACGTTTAGATGATTTGGAAAAACAGCACGAGTCTCAAGATGATCCTGATAATCCGATAGGTGTTCAAAATATTGAGGCTGGTGAAGCGATGCAAGATTTTAAGGATCTTGGTGAAAAATTAGATCGGGAAATCAATGTATCTGAAATGATTTCAAATCTGAACGCAGATCAAAGAAGAGTATTTGACGATGTGATCGACACCGTAACATCGCCGGATAATAAACAATTACTAAAATTCGTTAGCGGAGAAGGAGGTACTGGTAAAAGTTTCATAATTAAAACAATTAAATGCTGGATAAAACAAAATCTCAACAAAGATACCGTTGTAGCAGCACCTACTGGTATAGCAGCGTTCAATATCGATGCTTTGACAACTCACAGAGTGTGGCAGTTACCCGTTCAACATGGTGATATTCCCAAGTATACACAATTATCTGATCACGTTTTGAAAGTTTTACGGGCAGAATTCAAAGATGTTATTCTTATTATAATTGATGAAGTGTCAATGATATCTAATTTAACTTTAGCGTATATACATTTACGATTATCTCAAATATTCGATACCACTGACGATGGTTGGTTTGGTCAAAAGCATATTCTTTTATTTGGAGATCTGCTTCAATTACCTCCTGTACGTGAAGATTTTGTTTTTGTTCGATTATCAAAGAAAGAAATTGATAAAATATCTGGTATGGCGGTTCCAAATTTGTGGGAATATTTTAAATATGACGAATTAACGATCAATATGCGCCAGCAAGGAGATGAATCTTATCGTGAATTACTCTCGAGAGTTCGTATTGGTTTATTGACAAAATCTGATAGTGAGATTCTCGAAAAAAGAAAAATATCTTTTAAAGGCGAGTCTTTTGAAACAAGATTATACGAATTATGTAATTTTATTGAAAATTTGCCATCTGATACCGTTTGTTTACTGCCTACTTGTCATATGTGCGATGTTCTTAACACTGCAATGTTAAGTCGTATTGCTTCGAAAGAAATATTATTAATTGCTCAAGATACGTTGGAATGTGATAAATATACGAGAAATAAAGTAGTAAAGAAATTGACGGATAACGATGAGAATAATACTAGAACAGCTGGACTTTCAAGACAAATTACAATTAAAATTGGAGCTAAAGTCATGATAAGACGCAATATTGATGTTACTTTGGGCCTTGTAAATGGTACAATTGCTACAGTTATTTCTGTTGTGCAGGATACTGATCATGTAGAAAAGATAAAACTTCTTTTACCGTCTGGTTTGGAGTATTTTATTGACAGAGTAAGTGTCAAGTTTCAAGTAATGGATAAAGCGTATGTTATTAGAAAACAATTTCCATTATCTTTGAGTTATGGCATCACCATTCATAAAAGCCAAGGATTAAGCTTGGAAAACGCTGTTATAGATATAGGTAATTCTGTATTTAGTCATGGTCAAGCATGTTGCCTTATCCCGAGTAAAATCTCTGAAGGGATTGTATTTAATTAATTTTGATCTGTTATCTGTAACAGCTAGTGATAGAGCTATTACCGAATGTAATCGGCTAAGACAATTTATATCACAACCACCAATTACTATTTCAAAACAACGTTTTCGAAAAGTAAAAGATGTTCCGTGGACATTGTCGAAAAGAATTGCTTCCGTTCAAGAGTCACATCAAGAAGCTCGACAAAGTACTGCTTGGGAGATACGTGCTTTTAAAAATACAGATAAAGATTCGCACTGTGCAAATGCAGTATTACAATGCTTATTGCATTTAAGCATTGTTAGAAAAAAATTGCTTAATATTGATAAACAAGATGATTTAAGTAAATTAGCACAGCGATATGAAAGTAATATGCCAAATTTGAACACTGATGTGATACGGAAAAGTTTAGAAGAATACTTTTCGATTAAACGAGATGCCGTCGAATTTCTCACTGCTATTTGTACAAAATATGATTATGTCAGAAATCTGGTAGAGCATCAAGTTACTTGTACTAGTCGGTGCAAATCGTGTGGTAATACAAAAGTTATTATTACTGATAACAATATAGTTGTCCCAATTTCTATTAAAAATTTGAAGAAAAAATGTGATCTTAATGATTTATTAAAGACTACATTTTCACATTGGTGTCAATCACATGACAAATCATGCGAACATTGTGCCGGAAATGATATAATGTTTAAAAATGAATTAACGTTGACAAAAGAAATAGTTATTATTCATTTAGTTTTGTTTTCATTACAAGATAATAAAGTAATAAAAATACCACAGAAATTTAATTTAAATGGCGTATCAACAGCTAAAGTATCAATAGCTAAACAGCAGTATAAAATAATGAATGCTATATTTCATGATGGTTCGTGTATTGAGAATGGCGATTACACAAGTATGTGTAGAGAAGGGGCATCTTGGACTAAAATTGATGATGGAAAAAAAATTACTGACAAACGAGAACGATGGCCTACAGGTGCTAGAAATATTTATATATTATTTTTACAAAAAGTTGATAATAAAAATTAAGCAACTATTATTAAATACAAATACACATTTTACATAAAAACAATGTCCAGCTATATATTTTCATGATTAGCAGTGATAAAATAGACCATCAAATTTTAAAAACTAAACGCCAATACGGTCCGCGCTTGATGTAAGTAGCCTAATAATTGATATCTCTATGTAGAACATATGCATTCTGCATATGTATTTTTCAAAATTAAGCTGTGTTTTAAGTCTGGCAAACCAAGTTGCCGCACAGCTACGATAATTTGGAAAAATACATATGCGGAATGCATATTAATTTATATAGAAATATCAGTTAGGCTACTTACATTAAGCGCGGACCGTATTGGCGTTTAGTTCTTAAGACGATGGGGGTGGTGGTGGGATTTTCATTTTATTATAATAAAATAGACCATCGTTTTCATATTGTTAAGTTGTAATTACAAAAGACGATGGGGGTGGTGGTGGGATTTTTATTATAATAAAATAGACCATCGCGTTTTCATATTTTTAAATTATAATTACAAAAGACGATGGGGGTGGTGGTGGGATTTTTATTTTAATATATAAAATCAAGTATATTGTTTGATTACGCTGAGTTGTATTTGTATTCTATGTCGCAAAATATATATGTTATAAACATGTACTGTTTAATACTTATATGGATCCCTAATACTACAAAAAGAAATGATATCACAACAAAATTACCTTTTTAAAAAAAAGGTAAAAAAAAGGCGTCACACGCGTTTGAAGAAAGTGGTTATCTAAAAAAAAACGATGAGGTATCTTTGTACCTAAAAAAACTGATGTGGTATGTTTGTACCTAAAAAAACCGATGAGGTATCTTTGTACCTAAAAAAAACCGATGAGATATCTTTGTACCTAAAAAAAACCGATGTGGTATGTTTGTATCTCAAAAAATCGAAGTATCTCTGTACCTAAAAAAAACCGATGAGGTATTTTTATACTTCTAAAAAATCGATGTGGTATATTTGTATTTTCACAAAAATAAATGGTATCTATAAATTGCGCTAAATAAAAAATAAATATATATTCCTCGGAAAATAACTATTGTATTATTTTTAAAAAATATCTTTGTATTTAAGTGTCTTCCTACACAAGTCATAATAGCTTCATTTTTCCTTACAGACATTATAATATAACCAAATTCCGTTACCTAACTCAACCCAAGTGATATGTATCTTTTTAAATAAATGTTTTCTTGATTGATCTTTAAATAAATCTTTAAATTGCGTTAATCAGAAAGAGAACATATAATTATAAAATTTTTAATCCAACACAGGAATACAAGGTATTTAAATGCAAAGATGTTAATCGCAAAGATTAAAAACTGTTGAAGAAGTAACAATAAAAAATGCAAATATTTTATTGAAATAAAAAAAAATTTCGTACAAAAACTTGACGCTGTTTTTTTACTCCATAACCACTTTCTTCGAGCTAACATGCTGCGCGTGTACTTGGCACCTTTTTTTAAAAAAGGTAATTTTGTTATGACTGGAGTAAAAAAGCAGCGCCAAGTTTTTGTACGAAATTTTTTTTTATTTCAATAAAATATTTGCATTTTTTATTGTTACTTCTTCAACAGTTTTTAATCTTTGCGATTAACATCTTTGCATTTAAATACCTTGTATTCCTGTGTTGGATTAAAAATTTTATAATTGTATGTTCTCTTTCTGATTAACGCAATTTAAAGATTTATTTAAAGATCAATCAAGAAAACATTTATTTAAAAAGATACATATTACTTGGGTTGAGTTAGGTAACGGAATTTGGTTATATTATAATGTCTGTAAGGAAAAATGAAGCTATTATGACTTGTGTAGGAAGACACTTAAATACAAAGATATTTTTTAAAAATAATACAATAGTTATTTTCCGAGGAATACATTCATTTTTTACTTGGCGCAATTTATAGATATCATTTATTTTTGTGAAAATACAAATATACCACATCGATTTTTTAGAAGTATAAAAATACCTCATCGGTTTTTTTTAGGTACAGAGATACTTCGATTTTTTGAGATACAAACATACCACATCGGTTTTTTTTAGGTACAAAGATATCTCATTGGTTTTTTTTAGGTACAAAGATACCTCATATGTTTTTTGAGGTACAAACATACAACATCGGTTTTTTTTAGGTACAAAGATACCTCATCGGTTTTTTGAGGTACAAACATACCACATCGGTTTTTTTTAGGTACAAACATACCACATCAGTTTTTTTTAGGTACAAAGATACCTCATCGTTTTTTTTTGAGATATTATAATTTCCTTATAACTAAATCGAAATAACGAAAACACTTACATAAGGTGTATAATACACCAAGAACAGAGTGCTGTTCTTTGACAATAATAGAATCGAAAAGTCCTGAAGCAATTTTTTATAAAATAGTATAGTCGTTGTGCTATGTCTCTCGAATTGGAGCCGGTAGTACGTCAGTGAGTTGCATGTTTCATAATGTGTATGAGTATTCCGCCGCAGTACACAATACTTTTTTATTCTCTGCTTTGAAAACTTATTTTTTAAATAACTGTTTATAACAAATTTATTGGAGATTATTACATTAGATTATTAGATTAGACATTTTTACATTTATGAATAATTGTAAAAAATATGACGAAGAAACTGTGAAGGATATTATTTCTTATGTCATTTTGAAGAGAAAGGAAAATGTAAATTTTTAATAAAACGTAAATGAAAGATATATATAAACCACAATGTGCGTCGACCGAATACTCACGCAAATTACTAGGTGTGCAGCTCAGTGATGCACTCCCGCCCATAAATTAGCGCAAACAATATTAGTCCGAGAGCCCACCGCAAAAATTTGGGTCCATCGCTTTTATGGATAAATTTACTTGCAAAAGGTAGTTTATAAGTCGTATTATCATAAACGATTGTCAGCCAAACTCGTACCCCCTGCGTTATGAGCAATAAAAATTTATTAACAATTGGATTTCTAAGCGATTTGGGTCCATCGCTTTTATGGACGAAACTTGTTTCATTCGAAAGGGCATCAAATTCCCTTTCAGAAAATACCCGGCTGATTTGCCCTGGCCCCTGCAAAACCCAGGCTGATCATGATTTTTGACTCAACGCGCGAGTCAGATCGAGCGTGGCGTTTGAAATGCGCGCCGTAAACAAGGACAGAGCGTCACGCTTTTATTTATACTTTGGATACTATCTAATATTATAAATTTTTAAAGATCATAATTGTTGTTATTGTTATTATTTAACGTTTATGATATTATAATATTGTGTAGGGATTATGAATATTTTTGATTTTTTTATCATTCATATTATTATATTTTATATGTTAATTATATACTTTTATCATTTATCATAGTTAAAAATATCATATTTCCAGATAAAAAGTATGGAACTGTCAGAGAACGTAATGTAAATTGGAATTTTGTCGAATATTTCCAAGTTTTTTACATTTTTTTTATAATTAATTGAATTTTAACAAAATCATAGCAAATACTACACGGAAAAAAATAAACTGTAAAAAATCGTCAGAAATCTGATGACTATTTACAGTTTATTATGTAACTCGGCCACGGGTAATGATAAACTCGTAATTTTTCAATGAAATAAATGAGATACTACTAACACGTCAAATGAATTTTTGATATGCACATCAATGCTTTTTACAGTGTATAATAATATTAATATATATTCAAACAGTAAGATTAGATGTTCATACATCAATTTATAATAAAAATTCAGTAAAATGACTAAATTACAGTGCTAAACAGTATCTTTTATTGATAATTTTATTATTTTTTACATATCATTTTTTTCCGTGTAGTATTACTTCAGCGATTTTTACTAAAAAAATCCTAGTACGTGTTAATTGTTAATTTAATTGTTTATTTTTGTTTATTAATTGTTTATTTTTAATTGTACAGTTTGTAATAGGAATTTTTAATTAAGGTTAGACTAAATGAACATTTCTCACACGGTACAGTTACATTTATTGAAACAGTATAAAAAAATTCGGAATGAGATGTTTCAGAAATAAAATTATACAGTAAGAAAGTTACAAATAAAGTAAGATTAAAGGAAATGCTAATGATTCATTCATCGGAAAACTCATCTGAAGACTCGTCTTCTGATGAATCGATATCAAAATTAAGATAATCGGTCATCTCCTTTCCTACAATTACATTTGCGTCAATTACCGATTCGTCTGTTTGCGAATCGCAGCTAGCCGATTTTTCCAAAATGTCGCTGATTGTGGAAGGCAAAGCTTCTCCGTTGAACCAAATCGGTTTCAAAATCTTTTTTTTGCTAGAATGATCCACGAACCATCCACATCTTCAGGTCTTAATTTCGCGCAACGAGATTCAGTGGCACTTTGCCACATCGAATTGATGTAGATGGTTCGTAGCATTTTTTGTTTTAGTGATTTCCAGCAAGGAGGAATGAGCGTCGACTCGAATCCCGTTATTTTCGTCGCAAATTTTTTATCACGTTTGTTACCAGAAAACGTTTTGTCGAAGATTCGATATCGCGCTTCGTTGACGCTTGTACAATTCTTTATTTTATATATGAGACACGTAAATTCTTGAACGGCATCAATGATATCGTCGTCAAATATATTCGAAGGATCGATTAGTGACTCGAAAGCATTTTGAAATTTAGGGCTTTTCTCAAATATATTAAAAGCAGTAGTTTTACCTTTACCGTAAAATGATGCCGAGTAATCGCAACCGGTAAAAGCGTGAAACGCAGGCAAACTGTTGCAAAGGCTTTGCCCTAAATTTGATGCCAAATCATTGCAACTAATGGAGAATTGATTTTTTGCCGACGTCCTCCCCATCAGCCAAATGTTTAAATCGGGAAATTTGTTTATGTTGCCTAACAAAATAATAAGAACGTCTGTGTCAGTGGCGTTGATAATTACATTTGAATGACGGGGAATTTTTGTCAAATGGAAAATTATTTGCGTGTCGGCTTCTTCGTGAAAGCATTCCAGGTCTTTCTCTTCTTTTTTGACAACATTTCCATCGACACAACAGAAAGAGAAACATTTTTCACCCGCCGTAACAAAAATTTTTTTTTCACCAAAGATTGTAGCCAAATACGAATTTTCCCAATGAATGCAGAAAAAAGCAACCAAAGCCTCTTTAAATTTATAATTTTTAAGACTTTTTTGAAAATCTCCAGGTCTTTTTTGCCTGGGACCAGTGATGTTGTACGGAATATCAAACTCTTTTCGATTTTGACGCTCGCAGTCTTTTATGGAAGGCGAAATGTAAATATCGAAAATCAAGTGAATTTCAGAAGCATCTGACGCACACAGTTTGATGAGGAAATTTTCAGCCAGTTTATCGAATGTATGTGGAACGACATTTCCGAGTCGATGAAGAGCGTAGAACCCATCGATTATTTCGACGTCAACAGAAGATGGCCTAGATTGCTGTACACGGGACATGAGTTTTTTGGCCAAAACCGATTTGTCGGTCTTACACATTTGTCCATCCATCTGAAACATAGCTGGAGGCACGGGAACCAATGGATAGGTGAAACATCTATTCATATCGATTTTCTGATCGAGAGCAATCTTCAGAAGACGACCGAAAATATCCCGCTCCATTTTCATCACGACCTGCTTCTTTCCATTGGCGGTTTTTCGTATTGACTTTACAGAATCGTGTGAAAAGTTAAAGAGCTTGTTTCTTTTAATGCTTTCGTCGAATTTTTTCGGATTACCGTCACACGAGGCAATGAAACTCTCTTTTTGTGCACGGCCCAAGGACCGCGAGTTTAGCAAAAACTCAGCTACCAAAGGGGAGGCCGCTTTCCCAGTACAGATGTTGAACATCTCATTCGCGTCTATACTAATGTCGAAAGGATTGATGTTATTTTTGACAGTCTGGACGATAGCGTCAAGATGTTTCCGATCTTTTTCGATTCGATTTGATTTCAACGAATGCGAAACGTCATCCTTGCGAGAAAGAGAGGTATCTTCCAAAACTTTCGAAACAATTTTCGTACGCATACTGTGACTCAAAGCCCACCTTTGACGTGCTGAAAACGAATTTGTAAAGTGAGTCACTCCTGTCAATTTATTGCCAGCATCGGCGTTGATTGTTTGCTCAAGAGTCAGGTCAACTGGAGCACGTGCCAACTTATTTGAAGTGCGTTTGACACCGAAAGCCCCTCGAGCAAAGTCCGCGACCAATGGAGAATTTTCCGTTTTCAATCTTATCAAATTGCTTAAATAAACGACAGACCAGCGAGCATAGTTTGGCTGATTCATGGCGAAAAATAAATCAGTCATTTCTGATATGGAATCGATATACACTTCGAAGTTGCCACATCTTATGCTTCGTGAGAATCTATGATAAATAAAAATGAGCTCGACAAACTGAATGTGAAATTGAGCGGTTTTTCCATGGTCCCCAGCCAAAGTCAAATCGTAGAAATTGTGGTATTTGTTTAAAAAAGACACAAATGAATCTCGAAGTTGAAGTGGCTCGTTCAACCCCGTTGGGTTACTTTTCAATTGAAGAAAGTCATCATCAAGAAAGTCATTGATATCAATGTTATGTTCAGAGAGAAAACGATCAAAATAAAGTTTGTTAAGGGCAGCGCTTAGCAAGGGGTAAATCCGTTTGCATCGGTTGAAATGCTTGCTGTCGATGAATGCATTCACTGACCCCGCCGCAAGAACGTCTGAATAAATTAAAATGTCTACCAAACCGGAGGAATCTATGTATTTCCCAATAGCTTTAAAGAAGGCCATCTGCATGTGGAAAGCACCGAGATTCACGAAAATGTCGTCATAAAGTGGGCTTTCTTGTTTTTGGATTTGCATTGCCATCTTCGCGATAGCCAGGTCGTAGGTGACGATAATTTTTTGCTGATTGCATTTCTGGGCAATGGAAAGCGCATAACGCAATGTCTCAATGACTACATCATACGTCACGGGAGAGGCATTAATGGGGGGCAAATACTCTACTTTTTGCAAGCAAGATTCGTCATTCATCATTTGATAATTGTGACCTAACCACATCGGCTCGAATGGGTTTAATACCAAAGACACCAACCAAATGAGGTCTCTTTGAATAGCAATTTTCTTCGCTTCTGTACATTCTTCGATGCATGTAACAATGGTTTTCAGAGGGAGCAATGACATTTCTGCGTTTGGCTTGGGATAAAACATTCTATTGTCATTCCCTAAGCTATCAAACTTCCTACGTTTTCTCGAAACGGGTTCCTGCTCGTTGTTTTCCGAATATTGCAAGCAAGATAATTCGATCGATTTTTCTGTCTCTGTGCTCGTCGCATTTTCCATCTGATACACTATTCCAACCGTGTCGTGCAGAGTGTCCTTGCCACCACAAGTATCCACGAAACGATCAAAATTATCAAATGCAACGTGGGTATGAAGGCCGTCAATGGTGCGAATTCCTGGGGAAACAACGGAATCGTCCGCAAAATGGGTGTATTTCGTCATTTCGGTTTCAACTTCCTCTGCGGTATTGTACGAAACAGCGTGGCCGTATCTATTTAAAATGGTCAAAATCTTTCTGGAGTTCGTTAACGATTTTATAGCTAACCCAAGTGTTAAATGTTTCGAGGGCCTGACCTTTCCTTTGTTAATGACAAAAATCAAATCGCTGCAAATGGATCTGATTTTTAACAAATCTTCAGAAGAATTTCTTCTGCGAGTATCAGGCCCACAAACTAAGTCCGAAACGAATTCGAAAAGATCGTCGGGAATGTCGCATTCTCCTTCGAGCACATCTTCGACAGACACGTTCTTCGACAACTTTCTGGTAGTGACAGATTTTACGGACTTACGCAAAGCAAACGCAACATTCCTTGATTGCTTGTTTTCGCGATCGACAGCAAGTGCCGACTTCGAAGCGAAATCAGGTACATTAATTTCACGATTATATAAGACTCTTTTCCCGTACGCAAGATTGGAATTTTCTACAGCGACAGTGTCTCCAAAAACATTTCTTATTTTTTTTAGCAAATTGTCAGCCGTATAAGATTCAAAATCCTTGAAGTCGACATTTTCCTTGTATTCGACGAGAAGAGATTTGTATCGCGATAATAAATCAACGAGGAAGAGAACTTCTTTTTTTTTTCAATAATTTCGCTCTGTATTATCGAAGACAAAGCCTCGAATGCGGTTTCATGCAAATGTCGATTTTCGCCCCAAGGATTATGTTTCTTTTTCTCGGCAATCATTTGAGAATGGTTAAATTTGTAAGAAGAAAGACAATTTGTATGATACGGTACAAGAGTGTACTGATGGATCTTCAATAACAAATCGTTATCTTCGAGTTCGCTCGCCATGGATTTAATTGACCCGACAGCGGTCGACGATGAAGGGGAAATGCAAGATTTAACTGGCCTACCCTTGACCGTTTTCCTCTCAACGTTGCAGAAGATGCATCGCTTATCGCATTTAGAAGTTGACTCAACAGAAGGAAATAGAGATGAATCTGGAAGACTCGACGCAGATGAAGAAGCCACAGTTTCTGGGCTCAAAATGTCATCAGGCAGCGAAGATTCCGATGTAGAAATGTGAACAATTTCTTGATCTATAATTGGCTCGATGGGCGCCGATGAAGATGCCATTGGTTCCTGGGTAGATTTTTCTATTGACTCCATCGAGTTCAACGAAGAAGAGTCACTGTGAAACATCTGCAGGATTGGCTTCACTGGCGTCGATGAAGCAATAGACTCCTGCGACAACATTAAAAACGTTTTCGCTGAACTCGCAAAATTTATGTACAGTTATGTAACTCGCGAGATTTTATGTACAGCCGACTTTAATGACAATGAAATATCTTTCGTTGTTCTTTTTTCCGAAACGTTTCCATTTATTATCCACGACAACAAGAATTATAAAAAAATCGAAAAGTGGTAGTAAGGAGCAATTAAAAAAGCAATTGAAGTAACTAATTTTCATGAAGTGAGTCGTTACATATAGAAAAACAAGCTTTATAACACTCCGAAATTATAATTACCTCAGTAAAATCCGTTACTGTAGAATCGTTATGGCCTTCTGCTTGAGTTTTGTGAGATTCACCAGGTGAGACAGGTGATTTTGTAATCTTTTCCTTCTGATTTTTTCGATCTGATGAACTGTACGGACGTTCCTAGAAGAATAATGAATTGTTGAAAATCGACAATTTTGAGAACCTTAACATTTCAAAAGTGAATACTTACATTTTTTTTGCGACAGAAATCTTCGAACTCAGATCGGTATTTCGGATTCAGAGTCGTCACTTTTTTGAAACATTTGTAATGATAAACAACGTCTGAGGGTTTTGTTAACAAAAATTTCCCATACTGGAAATTTTTCTGTTTCCGGAACTTGATCACCATTGTCAATTTGTAAAAGTTTTCGTCAGTGCACTGAACAGTTTTGTCGCCTTTCTCACAAACAAAACACTTGGACATCTTTAAATTGGGCACTTATAACACCGAAGCAAAAATAAAATAAAAGCTGTAAAGCACGAGAACAGAAGTGCATAACAACAAACATCAGATGGGCACACGCACACATGCGCGCACGTCCAACGCGCGACGCTCTGCATTTGTTTACGGCGCGCATTTCAAACGCCACGCTCGATCTGACTCGCGCGTTGAGTCAAAAATCATGATCAGCCTGGGTTTTGCAGGGGCCAGGGCAAATCAGCCGGGTATTTTCTGAAAGGGAATTTGATGCCCTTTCGAATGAAACAAGTTTCGTCCATAAAAGCGATGGACCCAAATCGCTTAGAAATCCAATTGTTAATAAATTTTTATTGCTCATAACGCAGGGGGTACGAGTTTGGCTGACAATCGTTTATGATAATACGACTTATAAACTACCTTTTGCAAGTAAATTTATCCATAAAAGCGATGGACCCAAATTTTTGCGGTGGGCTCTCGCACTATATAGACTTTATAAAATAATTTGTATTTTATACATAATAGGTAAAAATGGTTCATGACTGTCAATTTTATTATTGACAAGGATTAGCATTTTGTAGTGGGCGGTGTATTAGTAATGCTTTATTCGGAACGTTACATGCTGCTGGGACAGCGTTCGAAGAATAACGTTGCTGACATGATTCTGTTCTCGTTGCGCAATGTCAAACGAAAAAAGAGGATGCTTTCAGCGCTGAAGTGTCTTTGAAACCAGCCTGAGTGTGCAATAACGGAGTACACACGTATAGAAATAAGCAATGTTCCAAAACTAGCATTACGGTTGCCTGTCTATCTGTATATGTATATACTTTTATTTATATCTTATTTATTTCACAAAAGTTATACTGACCTTTGTTTGTATTTTTTCTTCTTGGAGAATCTGAGGGAACTCAGATTCAGCTCCTTACCACTAAATATACCCATGATATTTGTGCAAATATAAAATTTATATTTCAAAATACTTTATTATAAATCTGTTGCTAAACTCACAAGTTTCAATAGCTCACAAGTATAGCACGTAATAACGTGTAATAACACGTTATTCGCAAAGAGATGTGACCTCTACTATAGCGATATTGTTTCAGAAAAGTGCCCCTAATGTGAAACACACACATCATCAAGACTTTCCGTTACGTGATGTTCGTTTGTTTATTGCGTCGACCTCACCTTGCATCTTCTTCCACTCTCTGTTCAGCAGCGGAAGAAAACGGACGAGCGATGGTGCGCGGAAGAAAAAGTAAGTAAAATTCATTGCACATGTAGATATTATACATTATATGTGCATGTATAATATCTACGTATGTGAATATACATAAGTGTATATTTATAATTGCCTTTTTTATTGCAGCCAAAAGTGAAGGCGCTGAGGAGACAGTGGCGGCGATTATGCCGCTGCCGTCGCAAGAATGTGCATGTTCGACGGCACGATCGCAATCACCGTTCCCGCCACTGCCGCGACCAGGCAGACGAGGTGCAAGAGAACGTGGTGCGCCTTCCGCGACGGCGAGATCGCAGTTGTCGACCCCGCCGCCAGCGCAACCAGGCAGACGAGGTGCAGAGGAAAGTGGTGCGCCCTCCGCGACAGCGAAATCGCAGTCGCCGTCCCCGCCGCCAGCGCGACCAGGCAGACCAGGTGCAGAAAAATGTGCGCCCTCCGCGACAGCGAAATCGCACATGCCGTCCCCGCCGCCGTCGCGAAGGAGCAGGCGAGGACGTGCAGAAGAATGTGATTCGCGATCGTCGTCTCCGCCGCCACCGCGAGCAGCCAGACGAGGAGGTGCAAAAGAACATGGTGCGCGTTTCGCGACCGCGAGATCGCTGTCCCCGCCGCCAGCGCAACCAGGCAGACGAGGTGCAAAAGAACGTGGTGCGCGTTTCGCGACGACGAGATCGCTATCGCCGTCCCCGCCGCCGTCGCGAACAACCAGAAGAGAATGGGCAGAAGAATGTGATTCGTGGTCGTCATCTCCGCCGCCGCCGCCACCGCGAGCAGCCAGACGAGAAGGTGCGGAAGAACGTGGTGCGCGTTCCGCGACGGCGAGATCGCATATGCCGTCCCCGCCGCCGTCGCGAAGAAGCAGGCGAGGACGTGCAGAAGAATGTGATTGGCGATCGTCGTCCCCGCCGCCGCCGCGAGCAGCCAGACGAGGAGGTGCAAAAGAACGTGGTGCACGTTTCGCGACAGCGCGATCGCGATCTCCGCCACCATCGCGAGCAGCCAGACAGTGCAAGAGGGAGGAGAGGACCCCCGGCAGCAGCACGAAGAGCACCCCCGGCGGCAGCACGAAGAGGTCCCCCGGCGGCAGCACGAAGAGCACCCACGACGGCAGCACGATGGGCACTTCCTCATGTTTCGCAAAAGGTAAGCATTTATTTTATTTTTTTTTTATCTATTACGAGGCATTTCTGGTGCACGCTTGTTGTAGGTAGTGCGTATGTAGTATTTACATGAGCGTGTGGCTCGTGCGAACACTGCGGCGACAATCGTGCGGCAGTAACACTTCGTCTAAATAGGCTATTATCTACTTATATTTACACTCACGCATACATAAAATAAATATACTAAAATTTTATTGAAATTTGCAGCAGCTGAACCATGCAGTGCGGAGGGCGGTGCAGCAAGAGAGGAGGAGGATAGGGAACGCCGGCAGAATGTATGCGCAGCCAGCGTATATTCCGCCGGCGTACCCTACGTACGCGGCGACCCATCCTTTTGCTAACCCATTTGGAGCGCGATGGGCAATGATTTAGGTATAGGTATCATCTCTACCTAGTAGATGATACTTATACCTAATACCTAATACCTAATACCTAATACCTAATAATTATACCTATTCCTAATAAATCACTTTTATATGTATGAAACAAAACAAAAATAAAATAAAATAAAAATAAAAATAAAATGTTATTTGTATTTTTGTGTGCATGCGTGCGTGCGTTCGCGTGTGTGTGTGTGTGTGTGTTGAGAGAGAGAGAAAACCCGGAGAGAGGGAGAGAGCGCAGAGAGAATGTAAAGAGTGA